>BRDA01024679.1:0-10000 GCA_036984385.1 Crenuchus spilurus
ATCATTTAGGCAAAAGCAATGAAAAATGAAAGGTAAAACTGGCCCAATAAGCAGACTAATAGAAGGCTAAGTGATCTGACAGTAATAAAGTGTTGTGGCTATGCCAGGGCTTGGCACAGATTAATTGACAGCTAGTTAGGTACCAGAAGCTGTCAAAGCTGTCTCCCCTCCATTCATGAATCTTTCAGAGACTCTGAGCCTGTGGGCACATACACACACCTGCAGGCATCTGTGGCCTGAAGGTGAAGGAAGTGGGTGTGGGACCATTGTTAGGTCGATCCCCTGAACCAGCAGGGCACTAGTGTGTGCCTGTGCGTTCAACATATGCCAGGCTGTGTGTGTCCAGACAAAATGTGGTTGGTGATAGAATGAGGTCCAGAGGAGCCCTGGGGGCAGCAGGCATGACTGCAGCTCATTGAGCAGGGAGGAAAGCTGGGATCGGGTGGGTCTCTTAGAGGAAAGTTGTGTTTGTGTGAGGGTACTGGAGCAGCAATTCAACAGTATTTTGGGTTCCTGAAGTGTGTGATGGGAACTTCTGCATTTGATGCTATCAGTAATGACACAAAATAAGATCTTTCTTACCCGCTGCTATAAGGATGTACAACAAGTCTCCTGAGACTGAGTACCGAGCTCAGAGCTGTGTACAGTCACTGTGAACTAGCAGACAGATATACAGCATACGAAGCATTGTTAAGAGTTTTTCCTGCTTTTGTTGTCTCTACTGTCCAGGGACTTCTCCTGAGATCACTACCTTGCCGTGGTGGAGAAGCTTGAGAGAACCTTTGAATCTACGAGTGATACCATCTGGAGCTATGCTCCTGGTAGGGCCACCCTTGATGGTAAGGTCGAAGAGGAGGTTCTAGACAAAGAGCGATCACACTCCCCATCCATCGGGACCTGGAACTGTGGGCTGCAGCATGGTTCTTACAGCTTTTGGTGTTAAGATGCTTAGCTGCTAATAACACTGGATGTTGATTTTTATGATGAGGTGTATGCTAGGTGCAACTTACCACAACATCGAGTCAACTGCAGGGCTGACAAGAGATTGGGATGCTTAGTCAGTCTATTTATCCCACAGAGCACAAATGAAGTCAAAAACTGTGACTAGTCTGTGCAGCCTACCATCGCAAAGCGATGACGGCGTGTGACATGACATGACATGACTGTCCAGGGAACTGGACCAGCTGTGTGTATATCTGTTTCAAACACACTCAAATGATCTTTTTTGGCACTTATCATTTTAAGAGTGTAGTCAGATGATTTCCAACAAAAGACTACAGTACACAGCCATGTTCACAAAACATACCTTATCTGTCACCTGCTGAACGTCTTAATAAACCTCGCCCTAGGTGCCGTATCTGAGTTCCTAAAGAGTGTGTGGATGGACTTCAGTTGCAAAACATCAACACAATTGTCTGGACAATCAGGAAGAACATGTACTCAGACTTCTCTCAGAACTAAAGGACTGTCACTATGTCAGTATCTCTCCTATCACTGACCTCGTATTCCTCAAAGGTATTTCTTTAGTACCTATCAGAGTGGGAACATGTGAATGGGAAATCTCCCAAAATTTACTGACTCTGTTTATTTGACTGTTTTTGGTTAAAGATAAAATATCTCTTCTTTTCTACTGGAAACCTTAAGGGTACACAACAGGACCTCGAGGGCTCAGGACTTCACTTAAGGCCCCACTAAATTCCTTGTGAAAAACACATTAAATGCTGTAAAAATTCTAAATTGAAGCATCTGCTGTTTTAATGAAAGGTCCTGTAATAGAGTGTAGACTTTAGTAGCCATGTGAGGTGAGGGGGGACCCCAAAAATGATTTTTTTCATCAAACCTGAACTAATGCACTCTTGTCCCAGGTTGAGTGAGCTGTACCTTATTGAAACATGATGCTACACCAGAGCTTCTAGGCTTTCTGAGAAAGACATTTCCTCACGACTGATGACAGGAAAATCAAGTGATTTCCACCTGATAGCTGGGAAGTGTGTGTGCTGTTCTGTTGCTTGTACTCAAGGAAAGGTGCTGTATAAATTAACCTCTGGTGAAGATACTGTTGTAAGGGCTCAAAACTTCACTCATAATGTAGATCTTCAAGACCCTGATCTTAAAGGTCCATGAAATTTAGCAGTTTCTTATGAATTTAATAGCTGTTTGGAGCCGTTTGAATAATTTTTTTTTATAACTTTAAAGATAAAGTCACCCAAAAATTTAAATTGGTTTCAAAGGCAAATCACAATGGTGGTAGCTTTAGAATAGGCTGGGATAAAGTATCGGGTGATTACAGTAGACATGGATATTCATTCCTGTTGGAAAAGCGTCCCAGATGGCTGCTAGTCAAGCTGCCTGAGAGAATGCCAAAGTGAGACTGAACTATACACACTTTATATAGAAAACGTCTGTGGTGAAACTAGCTACTGGATGTAGATGTTAATGAAGGATGCTGTCAGAACTACATGCCCATTGACTGAGGTACTCTATATGACATAAGCGAGATCTCTTACTGCTTTATGCAAAAGGTGCAGATGCTTGTCTTTTTTGGTCTACACCATCCCTAAAGCCTTCTGGGTAGGAATCTGTGGAATCCTATTGATGGAGAAACACAAACAAACACATTGAGGCGCAGGAGGATTGGATTAGAGAAGAGTGACGTCAGTACCCACAGGTGTCTCAGTCTGAATACTTTTTCTAACAATCCTGGATCTTCAGTTTAAACTCTGACTTATACCAGAGTCCTAGAACCTGGACCCAGATTCAGTCTTAAAGAAAATCTTCTGAAATGTGTGTTTGTCCTGAACAAAGTTAACGAAAAATCATGCTTCTTCACAACAGTCTTAAGAATGTCTTTCTTAATAAAAAAAGTGTTTTTTTTTTTGACAACATGATGTTCTGAACTGTTGCCTCACACTTGTCTAAGGCTGCACTTTGTCTACATCTTTCAGCAATTTAAAGATGACCTTCAATTTTAAACATTTTTAAACATCTGATTTGAAAATATGTACTGCTTTCTAATAACCATCACCTGTATTTATCATTTGTTCAAATTCAAATCTTGTGTGACGTGTGTTTAGGGTCGTTGTGTTGCTGCATGACCCACCTTCTCTTGACATTTTCTTTAGAATTCTCTGATATAATTCAGAATTCATTGTTCCATCAATGATGACAAGCCGTCCTGACCCAGATGCAGCAAAACAGGCCCAAACCTGATACCACCACCATGTTTCACAGATGAGATAAGGTTCTTATGCTGAATGCAGTGTTTTCCTTTCTCCAAACATAACACTTTTCATTTAAACCTAAAAGTTCTGTTTTGGTCTCATCCGTCCACAAAACATTCTTCTAATAGTCTTCTGGCTCGTCCACGTGATCTTTAGTAAACTGCAGATGAGCAGCAATGTTCTTTTTGGAGAGCTGTGACTTTTTCCTTACAACACTGCCATGCACACCATTGTGGTTCAGTGTTCTCCTGATGGTGGACTCATGAACATTAACATTAGCCAATGTGAGAGAGGCCTTCAGTTGTTTAGAAGTTACTCTGGTGTCCTTTGTGAACTCGCTGACTATTACACGCCTTGCTCTTGGAGTGATCTTTGTTGGTCGACACTCCTGAGGAGGTAACAATGGTCTTGAAGTTCCTCCATTTGTACACAATCTGTCTGACTGTGGATTGGTGGAGTCCAAACTCTTTAGAGATGGTTTTGTAATCTTTTCCAGTCTGATGAGCATCAACATCTCTTTTTCTGAGCTCCTCACAAATCTCCTTTGTTCATGATACACTTCTACAAACATGTTGAGAAGTGCAAACTTTGATAGATCCCTGTTCTTTAAATAAAACAGGTGCCCACTCACACCTGATTGTCACCCCATTGATTTAAACACCTGACTCTAATTTCACCTTCAGATTAACTGCTAATCCTAGAGGTTCACATACTTTTGTCTCTCACAAATATGTCATATTGGATCATTTTCCTCAATAAATAAATGAGCAAGTCTAATATTTGTGTCTCATTAGTTTAACTGGGTTCTTTTTATCTACATTTAGGACTTGTGTGAACATCTGATGATGTTTTAGCTCATTTTTATGCAGAAATCTAGAACATTATAAAAGGTTCACAAACTTTCAAGCACCCCTGTAGATAACGCATAAATATGCTTCTGGAAACATTATTGTCATCTTTGAGCTGCACAGCTGGACTTTCATGTTGGAACTTTAAGGGCACAAGTTCAGTAGCAAAACTATTTTTTATACATTTCTTGGGCCAAGAAAAATGATCCAAAATAACTCAGAAATACGCCATGTTACACTCACTTCCATTGAAAGCAAAGTAATTTTTTTCTCCTGTAAAATTCATTTACTTTCTTTGCAGTTTGAGGAACCCTGGCAGAACTTTTACTTTCTGTGTTCAGTACTGTTTTGTCGTTAGCTTAGCCGAGTTGAAAGCATGAATGGTATTCTCCTGAGATACAGATGAGCAGTTATCAGCAGCTACTTCTTCACTCCTCTCCACCTCCTCCCACAAGGAATGAAGAAAGGATGACATTTTCACAACATTACACTGTACTGAAACCTCGGAACCAGCAGAAGATGACTAATGTGCATATTTCTCAAAAACTCTAGTGCTCTCTAAACAGATGTTTCTGCATGAAATACCTTTTAAGCCTCTCTGACCTTGTTTCAGAGAATATACTCACAGTGGCCACTTCATTAGGTACACTTACACTGTATCTGAACTCATTGTCCATTTTATCTCCACTGACCATACAGGTGCACTTCAATGGTCAGGACCCCACAGAATATGTGGATCATTCTCAGTGACACTGACATGGTGGTGGTGTGCTAGTGTGTGCAGAAGCTTTCAAATGGTCAACAGGTTTCAAATGGTAGCCATATCTAGAACTGCTGCAGATTCTTCTAAAATGACCGAAATAGATGTCCATAATGACGTTATAACAATATCCTGAAGGTTTTATTATAAATCGAGTGATCACATCTCTTATGCCACATTTTTGACAAGTGATCATTAAAAACATCTGGACAAAATGCAGAATGTTGGATTCAAATCCTGGGTAACTATTTGAAAATGTTCTAGATGGCCTAAGTCAAACCACAAACATCTCCAAAGGCGGCAGTAGATGCTCTCCTGCCCACACAGAACAACAAACTGGCATTACCAAAGCATCTTCCTGATTAGATAAGCTCCCCACACCAGTACTTCTCTTTCAGTGGAGAGGTCATGTGAATGTGGGCTTGACCTACAAGATGTATGAGGTATGAGTGTTAATGGACAGTGAAGTTCTGGAGGGCACCACATGGAAAATTTTGCACAGCTAGTCTTGTACAATTATCCCACCTCGATTGTGGTTTAAAAGCATTTTAATTCAAGTACAGAGCAGTTGTGGGCTCAAGGTTAGGAAACCATCAGAACACAACTGAAGTGCCTTTGAACAAGGCACCTAACCCCCTACTGCTCCCCAGGCATCATGTATAGGGCTACCAACCACTCTAGGCAATCTCTACCACCTCGTGTCAATCTACAAATCCTATCATACTCTTTACAGGTATTTATAACCTCATCGCCCATCGTACCATCAAGCCTGAAGTTACTACCACCTTAAACACACAAGGTGACATTTCCCCCAGGATCTTATCACAGTATATTGAATTGTAATGATAACACGTTCTTGATAACAACAGTGTTCTTGCTTCTGGAAATAAAGTTCTAATAAAGATTCTAAAGCACAGGCTCTAGCACATTCTTTGCTTTTCTTTCTCAATTGGGTTCTGGCATGTGCTTGGCATGGGTTTGTAGGTCTTTATTAAACTGCGTCAAAAGTCCTAGAAACACTTGGCTGTTGCATGAGAATTGATAATTAATGCAACAGTAAGGTAAGGATATGAGACATGATCTCAGTACACTTGAGAGAAAAACTAAATAGGGAAAATGTATCACTGAAATAACCAATGAGGTACTAGAACCAATGAGATCAGTGTTGGATAAGCTGTGTTGAAAGTACAGCTCAGAACAAAGAACAAGTCCAAGGCCGTTATTGTTCATAATTTAATTAGGAAACATGTGAAGATTGGCTTTGAATAAAGCTCAAAACTTCATTGTTTTGCATTGGGGGGCATTGTGCACATCTGTTGTTATATGCCTTTCTACATGTTACATGGATCTTGGGAAGAGAAATGTCCCTGGATCTTCTGTGCATATGAAGGTGATGTCCTCCACACACTTGCTGATGTATCCGAGAACAGCAGATGTGTAATCCTCCAGATCCAGCTCCCCCTCATTTACAGCAGCTTCACCGAAGACCTGCTAGTCTGTACACCCAAAGCAGTCCTGCAGTACAGAGTCACCATCACTGGGCCACACAGTAATGGTTTTTTGTGTGGGTCTGGAGCATCTCAGTGGGGGATGGTAAGCAGGGACCAACATAATGGAGATGTGGTCGGAGAGGCCAAGGTGGGGGCGTGAGAAGGCTCTACAGTGGGGAAAAAAGTATTTGGTCAGCCACTGATTGTGCAAGTTTGCCTACTTAGAAAGACGAGAGAGGTCTGTAATTTTCATCATAGCTACACTTCAACTATGAGAGACAAATGAGAAAAAAACATCCAGGAAATCACATTGTAGGATTTTTAAAGAATTTATTTGTAAATTATGGTGGAATGTAAGTATTTGGTCAATAACAAAAGTTCAACTCAATTATTTGTAACATGGCACTGACAGAGGTTAAACATTTCCTGTAAGTCTTCACCAGGTTTGCACACACTGTAGTTGGTATTTTGGCTCATTCCTCCATGCAAATCTCTACAGCAGTGATGTTTTGGGGCTGTTGCTGGGCAACACAAACTTTCAGCTCCCTCCACAAATTGTCTAGGCCACTCCAGGACCTTTACGGAGCCACTCCTTCACTGCCCAAGCAGTGTATTTGGGATAATTTTCATGCTGGAAGGCCCAGCCACGTTTCATGTTCAATGCTCTTACAGATGGAAGGAGGTTTTGGCTTACAATCTCACGATACATGGCCCCGTTCATTCTTCCCTTAACACGGATCAGTAATGCTGTCCTCTTTGCAGAAAAACAGCCCCAAAGCATGTTTCCACCCCCATGCTTAACAGTAGGTATGGTGTTCTTGAGATGCAACTCAGCATTCTTTTTTCTCCAAACATGGCGAGTGGACTTGAGTACCAAAAAGCTCTATTTTGGTCTCATCTAACTACATGACATTCTCCCATGCCTCCTCTGGTCATTGGCGAACTTGAAATGGGCCTGGACATGTGTTGGCATGAGCAGGGGGACCTTGAATGCCCTGCATGATTTTGAACCATGATGGCATAGTGTGTTATTAATGGTTCTCTTTGAGACTGTGGTCCCAGCTCTCTTCAGGTCATTGATCAAGTCCTCCTTTATAGTTCGTGGCTGACTCTTGACCTTTCTCAAAATCATCTTTACCCCATGAAGTGAGATCTTGCATGGAGCCCCAGACAGTCATCTTGTGTTTCTTCCAGTTTCTAATAATTGTGCCAACAGTTGTTGCCTTCTCACCAAGCTGCTTGCCTATTGTCCTGTAGCCCATCCCAGCCTTGTGCAGGTCTAAAATTTTGTCCCTGTTGTCCTTTGAAAGCTCTTTGGAGTGTGATTGACTGAGAGTGTGGACAGTTGCCTTTTATAGTCATAACAAGTTCAAACAGGTGCAATTAATACAAGTAATTAGTGCAGAATAGGAGGGCTTCTTAAAGGAGAACTAACAGGTCTGTAAAAGCCAGAATTCTTGCTGGTTGTTTATCGACCAAATACTTATTGTACACCATAATTTACAAATAAATTCTTTAAAAATCCTACAATGTGATTTCCTGGATTTTTTTTCTCATTTGTCTCTCATAGTTGAAGTGTACCTATGATGAAAATTAGACCTCTCTCGTCTTTCTAAGTAGGCAAACTTGCACAATCAGTGGCAGACCAAATACTTTTTCCCCCACTGTATATGTGTCCTGTATGTTGGTGTAAACATGGTCCAGTGTGTTATCTCCCTGTGTCGGTATGGTGATGTGCTGATTAAACCTCGGTAAGGTGTCTGACAGGGTTACATGCTTAAAATCCTCAGCCACCATGTAAAATGCCCCCGGGTCTTGTTGTTATGTAGCTCCTTCAGTGCATCTTTAGCATTAGTATCCGGTGGCATATAAACAGCTATGATGAATACCGCCGTGAACTGACGAGGCAGATAGTGTGGTCGTCACTTTACAGTCAGCTGTTCTAAAGCCTCAGAGCAGTGACTGTTTATTAATCAGTTTGTACACCAACCTTTGTTCATGTAGATGCATAAGCCTCCCTGTTGAGCTTTCCCAGACTGATGGTTACAGTCTGCATGGAAGAGGCCAAGTTGGGCATGTTGTTGTTTAGCCATGTTTACATTAAAACAATGTACAGCAGAGTTCCTCATCTCCTCAGAAACACTTGTCCTCAGCTTCAGAAGATCCAGCTTGTTGTTTAAGGAACATTGGCCAGGAATACAGTTGGAATCAGTGGTCTGTTAGCGTTAGCCTTTAGCCTCATCAGCGCACCACCCCCTTCTGCTTTCTCTTGCCCTTTGGCTGCTGCATTCTGATGTCCCTTTATGTTGTTCAGATGTTATACTTCTGATATTCCCACTGTGTTGGACAGTGGATGCCTCTAGAGTTGCTTTTGGGTTCCCTCACTGTGGAGAACTCCTTATTAGCTAGAATGCTAAAGACTAAAACACAAGATAAATTTGTAGACTCCCAGCAGCTCTTGTGGATTTTTGAGCAGAACTATATTTGAACTTGTTCAGGCCACTTTCTTTGAATAGTGAGTGTGGAACTGAAGTCAGGCCAAGTTTTAATCCCATCCAGCTGTAGCACAACAGCCTCCAGTTGGAGCTTTCCCGTGACTCACAGCCACTGGCTGCTTCACCGCTGAGAAACAAGCATCGCAAAGCATTACCAATAGACACAGAGAGAGCTACGCAGAAGGAGATTAACCACCACCACCCTCTGAGGACTTAGCTTAGCACTTTTTGGCAAAGACGTCAAACTCTGGAATTGAATGGCTGAATAAATGGGGATTGAGGAATTTGGATAATTAAAACATGGGAATAAATTACATTCCACCAGGCAAGGAAATCTCAGACTTGGAGATTGGATTACTCTAGAGATTTGCAGTTCTGGTCACTGTATCATGGAGGCCAGATCTCAGAGTATAACAAGAATAAGCATGGAGAAGCTGTCCTGTAAGCCACAGAATATGTGCCATTCATTCCTACCACACATGTCAACGTCGCCAACGGAAAGCAAAATCAAGTCTTCCCCCAGCACATACTGTAACTCCATTCACTCAAAAAGAGCATCACATGACTCTCACAATGCTGCGGCACAATTGCTTTGCTGTTATTTTGGACAGTATGCAGTCTGTTTCTTACTTTCTCGGAAAACAAGTGAACCGTTGTTGACCCGTCTTCATGCTCAATCATACAGGCCTATTGTATACGAAGCCTCGAGGAGACCAAAAATCCCAAGAAATAGAACCTCAAATCAGAAATATGGACTGATGAGACCATGCTTAAAGGAAAACCACAAAAACAAACAACTCTGAAGAAATCATCACTGAAGAAACATCTCCAGTGTTCAGTCCATCTGACCTTGTCCTTTCTAATGCTTAGCTCTGTTTGGATCCTGTAAGACTTCATGTTCTCAAAACCTTGTATGTCCTAGAGAGCTTTTAAATCTGAAATATGGGCTATTTGTGACTGATTTCTGTAGTCTTAATCCAGTCAACTCAACACCCAATCAGCAATTCAGGATAATACCTTATGCAACATAGAGGCATAGGTTTCTTCATAATATTTCCAATTTGTTTCTGAAGGTCTATTCAGATTCTTGGCAAATTTATCTTTCTGATAATTCAAGACCATCATGAGTTTCTCATTTTAGGACCTATATTTAACACAGGTTTACCAAGCAAAAGTTATATATGAG
>BRDA01024682.1:0-18995 GCA_036984385.1 Crenuchus spilurus
TCTCTCCTTTTAGGTAGGCTGTTCTAGATAGTTCTGCCGGAGTCAATAGCCACACTCTGATATGTCTCATAATCCCCCTGCTCTATAAATCCAACTGAACTAATTCCATTTTTGTCTTTTCCAAGTGAGTGATTGCCCATCGGTCCGATCCAAGGCTTATGGAAGACTGATTACTGTTCTCTGAATGATGCTTCCCTGGATCTGCTGCCCACCAACAACCAGACAACACCTGCTCCAGATGCCCTAGTCTACTGCCCACATTGGAGTTCATATGGACTTTCTGGCCATTATCATTGCTACCACTGTCATCATATCATCCCTGTTCCACTGTCACCATATCAGTTCACCTGAACATTATAACAAGATCATATGATTATGATTTATCACAAACTTAGAATTAGCAGACCAGAGGAGGATGGGTCCCCCATATGAGTCTGGTTCCTCCCAAGGTTTCTTCCTCCAGCTCTGAGGGAGTTTTTCCTTGCCACTGTTGCCGTTGGCTTGCTCATTGGGGATTAGGGACTAATGATTTGATGTTTATTATTACTAACCCTGTAAAGCTGCTTTGTGACATCAGTTGTAAAAAGCGCTTTATAAATAAATTTGATTTGATTTGATTTGATAGGCATGGTGCCAAGGAGAAGGGCAATAGGGCAGTCTGTCGCACAGTGAGGAGGAAGAGTGGAAGCATGCTGCTTACTAAATAACTCAGCTAATTCAAAATATTATTGGGGGGCATGATGACTGTCTCACCCACTTCTGCTCTTTCAATGCTGGTTGAGAAGCAAGTTGTGGCTATGCAGGTTGATTTACAGTGTGCACTCCACTTCAATAGCTCTCCATTAGTCCATGAAAGCATGGAGTTATGTTGTTTTAACCATGGGTGTCCCAGAATGATGGGACTTTCAGGCGCTTCTGTATCCTGAACCTAAGGGTTTCCTGTCTATCTCCTTTATATGCAGCATGTGTTTAATAGCATGGAACGGAATAGCACATTGTTGGGCTAAGCGTAGATCTATGAAGTTTCCTGCCGCTCTACTAAGGCTTCATAAGCAATATCCTGAATAATTACTGTTAAAAGGAAGCATTTACTCAACACAATAAGGGAAAACTGGACACTTACTTTGTTGAGGTGGGGCCTATGGTGAGCGATGGGGCAGGAAGAGAGGAAGTCCACAATACAGGCAAAGACTATCTCTATCCTACATGATCTCTCCCTTGGAGTTAAATGAGCATGCCTGAGCTCCATACGCTCAGGTTGAGGGCTTGGCACTTCTGGGATGTCTCTCCTCAGCATTAGGAGAGACAGCATTCAGCATTGTCTCTCCTCCTGGTTCCTTTCTTTTGCTTTCTCCAAGATGATCCAGAGGTTTGTGATCTGAGTGCCTCTTCTTGGTCTAAATCCAGCTTGTTCTTGGGCAATCTCCCCTTGCAGCTTGGACTGCTTTCACTTTAATATCACTCTCAACAAGATCTTGTTAGCATGAGAGACCAGTGCAGTGGTCCTGTAGTTCTTGCACTGGAGCAAGTCTTCTTTCTTGGGCAGTGGGATGAAAAGTGATTGCGTCCATTCTTCTGGTCAGATTCTAGTTTCCCAAACTTCTATACAGACCTCATGGAGCTTATTCAATGTGGTCTCTCCACCAAACCTGAGCAGTTCAACTGCTATGTCATCTGGACCGGATGCCTTTCATGTAGCCAGCTCTAACATAGCACGCTTGATTTTTTCCTTCAGTGGTGGTGGTTCCTTTTCTTGAACATCAATCTGAATGTTACCTTCTGCACCACTGTATAGTTTCTCACAGTAGTTTTTCCATCGTTAACACACCTTCTTTGGTTCAACAAGTTTCATGCCATCTTTGTTCTTGATGGCTACTGTGCGAGGCTGGAATGGTTTGGTGAGCTTCTTTATTATCTGTCTAAGTTTAGAGCAGATTTAATCAGAATATAGATTTATGACACTCTTACTGTTTTGACGCTGTTGTTGCTGAGTTGGTGCTGAACAAAAGTCTGTGTAACACTTTGGGAAAAATAATTTTAGATGGGTGTAATTTGTAAAAAAGTGAAGGCATGTCAGATGACATCAGAGTGTCTGAAACTGTCAGACTCCACAGTGGGTAAAACAAACAATACTCAAAATGTCACTTTACATGTAATGAATACATGACAGTTTATCTTCAATTACCTTCAATCAAAAGCAAATCATGAACACAGAAGGAATAACAATATTGTGTTTTTGGTGATGCACTAGTACTGTATAGCTATAATGTAAGACTTCTTGTTTTTATTAGCCTCACAACTCTAGAATCTAAAGGTGCACAATACATTCACCTAACATGTCTTTTCTGAGTTTGGGGTAAGAGGGAAATAATATTTTATGGTGAAATATTATGGCTATAGAGGCAGTACCGGCAGTATGTTTACAGTCAGTGATGTAGCTTTCTCCTAGCTTGTGGAGTAAAGTGTTAAAATGAGTTTAATGGTCTGCTAGAGGTGAATAGTGATGTTAACTGTGCAGAACATCTGTTGGTGCACATTTACATATATAAGTTAAAAACACACAAGTAAAAGCTAGTTACTCTACACAACCTCAGTCCAGCACTATATCATATTAAAACCCCCAACTCACTGTTCAGTACAGTACGACAAAAGCATTGTAAAATCATACACGCAAGCACTCTCTCTATATATATATATCTCTCTCTCTCACTCACTCACTCACTCACTCACTCACTCACTCACTCACTCACTCACTCACTCACACACACACACACACACACACACACGCACACACACACACACACACACAACCATCAAAGCAGCTCAGCACTGCACAGTAAAGCATCTTTAAATAAACTCTCAGAGCCTCTCGGTCATGCACACACACACACACACACACACACACACACACACACACACACACACACACACACACACACACACACACACACACACTCTCTCTCAACAGAGCAAGGAAATCTACACTATCACTGGTTTTGTAGCTCAAATTTGTTTTATCTTATTTTTTGGAGCTTTATTCCTCTCACTTCACATTACAGCCCACAGCCATTCAGTCCCTCAGTGCAAACCAAATCAAATGCCCTTCTGAAGTCAAGGACGCGTGGCAGATACGCACACACACACACACACACACACACACACACACATTGTGTGTGAAAGAGAGAGAAAGAATAAGAGCGAGAGAGATCGAATCCTCTCATCCTTAATTCAGCTGATATGTTTATTCATTTGGGGGTGTGGGATGTAAACAAACTTTCTCCTAATGCGCAGATCTGGACGCATGCCAAACACTCTCTCACACTCAAATCTAAAACTCTTTGTGTTTGTTTCTCTATTTAGTTCTTCTTAAAACTCTGCTCAAAGCTGCTACTTTACATCCACTAATTTATTCCCCTCACAGCAAGGTCAGGCTCTTCACTGAACGTTTTAAGCTCAGATTTTGTCTTAATCATCATCTGCCTACATCTTCACAAGTGAACAAGAGTAGCCTGATTGTGGACTTGAATGTTGTTGTTTTTTAAAATATCTGATTATTGAGTTGTTTGTTTATTTACTTACCTACTTATTTATTTTTCTCTCAGCGATGAGAATGCTTGGTACACATTTCTATGGTTTTGTTTATTTTATTTTAGGTTCTTTTGATATGTTGTTGTTTTTGCAAGTGCTCTGACAAATAAAAAGACTTGCTATTGTTGCATTCTGCAGTTGGAGATTTTGCATCATCCTAGAGATGTTCTTAGCTTAGTTTGTTCTCTCTTGTGACGTAGCCCACTTTGTCTTGAAAGCGATACAAAAATCAAAATCACAGTTTTCTATAAAGCTAACACAGACAGGTACTTCAGGACTAGAGATCAGAGACACTATACAGAGCACATCATTATAATGTTCATTATTCTTAATTAAAAGTTCATTTCCATAAAACGTTTCATAATTTAATTGAAAAGCCAAACTGGCATCTTTTTGTTGTATTTTGGATCAGTGTCCAGAATTATTATTATTACAATATTTCAGTATTCAACCATTCAAACAATATCAACATTAAAACAACAAAAGGTTGAAATATAACATTTTACATGTCATGAATGTAAAATATATGACAGTTTATGTTTTGAATTAAATTATGAACAGAAATGGATGTCACTTTTGTATGTCGCTCTGGATAATAGTGTCTGCCAAATGCCATAAACATAAACGTAAGTCATGAAAGATGTCAGCCTAGTTACTGAAAAAAAAATCTTAATAGTCTGTTCACTCAACAAGCATTTTTGCAACCCAATAAGTGCTTTCACACCTTCATTGTTTGATCTGAACTTTCAGAATTGTTTTGTTTGCAGAAGAAGCAGAGGAGAAAATAGAGTAAAAATCTTTCCTCCATTCCTTATAGACCCAGAATAGTCCATTGTGGATGTAGCAGCAGGGGGATTCAAGAACACTAATAAAAGAAATTATATTTCTTAACATCAAAAGGGACAATAATTAAATACTCACCTTTTAATGCACACATGTATGTACTATATTAAACTCTGTAGGTATATATTTGGTAATTTAGGAGAGAGAATGATTTTATGTCAAACTGAGACTAATTAGCTTATTGGTTTAGCCTAAAGGGGAGGAGCTATGCCCTATAAGAGGTAAGGCCTAAGCACCAGTAGGAGAGAGGAGTGAGAGACAACAGAGCTACTGATTTTGCAGAACGTGGAAAAATGCAGAGCGGAGACAAGAGTCTTTGAAACCCTCAGAAATGTCTGTATGTTGATGGTAGCTGAGAATTTAATCTAGTTTAGTTTGTAAATATTGTAAATACCTATACTCTTCATTTATTTTTGGGCGTAAAGCACTGGGTTAACACATACCTCTGGATAGAATCTGGATTCATCTTCCTTACACCATTGTACAAACCAACAGCAAGGACCTTTCATGTCTCTCATTATCACAGGTCCAAACCAAAATAGTACGTCTGAAAGGGGAACCATGGTCCAGACCAAATGAGCAAAATTTGGTCCTACCAAAAGAGGTGGTCTGGATCCGGATCTAATGAACCATGGTCCGGGTTGTGTACTGTGTGAAAACACTTTTGTAGAAGCTTCAGACTTTCAGACCAATTACAGGAAACACAGCGGCCAAGAATGGCAGGACTGCTCGCCGCTTTTTCCTCCTTATCTGTCGGCGACGATACAACTGCTGCAGGACCAGCACATTCATTTGGTGAATTTGAACTTCACTACAGTACTGTGCCTGAAGCTACTGCTGCTGGTAAAAATACCACAATAACAGCACTACTGTGGTAACAAAATAAATCTGTTCATTTGTTTTATCCTGCAAAGGCTTCCTGCCAAAAAAAAAAAAGGCAGCTGAATTGGCAACACACCACCATCAGACACATCTCCTTCAACAACCCAATCAGTGTCAAGTGTAGGAAGATGCCCCCCCACATAAGTATCATACAGAGGTCTTTGGTGCACTCGCAAAAATGCAGTGTGACAACAAACCTAAGCGGACCAAATATACACAAACTAACAAACACACAAGCCTTAGTTCAGTCCTGGTCCAGACTTTCAGGTGTGAAAACACTATAAGACTCTGAATGAATGGAGAAAGCAGGGCTGGCGCAAACTGCAAACTGACTTCATGTTGAGCATTACAAGCTTTCCCAAGCTTTCATATTCAAACCTCCTTTATACCTATTCTACTGAAACTCATTCAGTTACTTCACTGTGAATCCAGTGCAATTAAACAAATTAACTGCTAATTACTCCATCATAATGCATTAAAGCACAGGTTATTTCTCGGATGTTTTGCAACATTTTGTGTTTATTTTTCTGACATGTGCCCACATGTGTGATTTTTGGTGCTAAAATAAACAACAGTCACCAAAAGTGAAAGGGATGCACATTCTCAGAGGGATGTTTACTTTTATGTAGTTGATATATGTTGCTAACAAGCATGTAAATGAGACAATAAAGAGTCAGTCCTTTAAACAGCTTGTGTAAATGTTGTGGTTCAGTCGTGTTTTTTTTTAAAGATTTACTAAGAACTTAGGCTATTATGTGCATGTATACAAAGTTGCTGTTGTGCTGAGCACCTAATACTGTTGCAATTGTACAGCAGTTATTTTTAATCATTTTCTCACCATATTTAAACATCCCTTTCCCTGAATGGCATGTTGTCATTAACATGTATTTTGGGTAACCTGGGTATGTTAAGCCCTGACAAAATGGTGTTGCCTTGTTATGTGACAGTTGTTGCAGTTATAGCAGATAAGAAGGCCATACTGTGGGGCTTATATACACATCACTGCTCTGACATCCATTAAATGATAGAAAATGTACGTCAAAGCTTATTGCTTCAATAAAACATGACATTCAACCCATAAACTGTAGCAGAGTGGTGCACAATGTTTTGAGAATGAATATAACCCCGATAACAAAAATGCAAGGCCATATACACATCAATTTCTTAAGACAAGAATGCCTCACAAATTCTTGTTTGTGACCTAAGAAGGGCTGTTTCAGTTTGTTAATTGCATGGTCTGGTAGCTCATTTCAAAAATGAACAGGAGTTTATGAAAGAAACCTTTTCTGTATTTTCTGGCAATGACACAGTTGATATGGGCAGTAGTTTGCTGCATTTGCGGATGCATCAAGATGCTTTATGGTGAACACTATGAGAGTAATGTGTCATATACTTCTCTGACTAGTGAACACTTCTGAATGTGCATCTCAGTCACATTGTACTTAGTGCCAACCACTTATGACTGGATAATCCAGGATGTGTGTTAATGCCAGGCATGAACCAGGCCTGATATCACATGTTTATGATTTTATTATATATTTTATAATAATAATAATAATAATAATAATAATAATAATAATAATAATAATACACTTTATTTATATAGCACCTTTCATTAAAATTGCCTTACACAATCTTTAGTCTCTAATGCACTGCGCCCGTGAGGGGGTAGGGAACTCACTGTGACCCTGATCAGGACTAAGTGGATAAGATAATGGATAAGTTTTATTGCAGTAAGCAGCTGAGCCAATGTGTTCCATGCTCCATTGGCATTTTTTCCTCTGAGCTTCTCTCACAGGTCTGTGTCATGCAGCTGTTTTTTCTTCTGCTTCTCTCTTTGCCATCCCTGCCCGCCCACTTCAGCTGCTTCTCCCTGGAGGAATCCATTTGGGCCAAGAGCACAGCGGTGCTGCTAGCTTGCTAGCTTTAGTCATTGATTAGCTTGTGATTTGAGCCACACAGTTTCCCAAGGGTGGAATCAATCAGCGGCAGCAGAAATCCCACAAAATGCAGCTGAGCTTTGTGGCTTTGAGGCTCAGTGGGAAAGAACTGTGGTTAAATCTTGAAGTATTGATTGGGATCAAAAAAGCCTTTTCTACCTGTTAGGAAAGGCCTAATTGCATCACAGTGAGAGGAGGGCAGCATGTGGATCAGGAAAAAAAGCCTGACAATGACAGAAAATGTGATCAAGGCCACTGTTACTGGGGTTAAACAGCCATAGGTGCCAACTACGAAAGGTATCTACCACCTCAAAAAAACCTTAAGTTAGTGGGCAATACCCACCACTCTTGGTGTAAACTGCAAAAAGGTCATGGCATTTGAAGCTGTATAGAATCTTGTGAGAACAGATGTAGTAAATAAACATTTTTAATCATGCATGACAGCAACAGACCACACTGAAAGCCAAAAGGACTGATGCCTTTTTCAGTGTGAGATGACCATGTTTCCAGATTAAAAAGAAGCATGATGCTTATAGGGGTTCTGCCAGTTAAACACATTTTATTGACATGCTATAGGGAAACACAAATGTGAAAGATGCAGATACTGTAATATTTAGTAATAAAGCAGTGCAGGTGCCTATTTCACAGCATCAAATACACGAGTGTGAGCTTTAACTGATACATTTGTTGTGTTATTAATGTTTTAACCTTGAATTTTATTTCCATTCATGTTTTTTAAGGAGAGGCAGACTACGTTTCTACTCTGTTGGTTGTTTGAAGCTTTGAGCGGCTGTTGAGATTAATAAAGAGATTTTGCTGCTTACTGTTGAAGCTTAAGGACTCAGTTTAGGACTATTGTATCTAAACTGAACTATAAAGGATTTTATAGCAGAAATTGTGAATTTATTAGAGCAAATGTGCACAACTGGGAGGTCAGTGGAAGCAGGATAGTCACTTTTTCACAGTGAGTGGAGTCTTCTCCTAAACATAATGCAGTGCAAAGAGAAGCTCCATTACTCAACTGCCCAGTACTGTGCATATGGCCCAAATATGGGCCAGATGTTGTTACCAGAAAATCCTGAGACTAGATCTTGTTCAAAACTAATGCGTTGAAAGGTGAGTCAGTTCTGATGGTTCAAATGTGTTTGTTGCAATGGAATTATTATTATTATTATTATTATTATTATGAACATCAGACTCAGTATTTATTATTTTGTTATTTTGTCATAACTGTTATTAGGCTTAATACTACTGTTCAGGTGTATACTTTTTGGCAAAAGTTCATCGTGGAATGTGGGTCAGATACAGGTTTGGGTCATAGCTACAGGACACACACCTTCCAAAGAGTTCAACTTTTGTGTCATCAGTCCACAGAATATTTTCCCAAAAGTCTTGGGGATCATCAAGATGTGTTCTGGAAAAATTTAGACAAGCTTTAATGTTCTTTTTGCTCAGCAGTATTTTTTGTCTAGGAACTCTGCCATGCAGGCCATTTTTGTCCAGTCTCTTTCTAATGGTGGAGGCATGAACACTGACCTTAACTGAGGCAAGTGAGGCCTGCAGTTCTTTGGATGTTGTTATGAGGTCTTTTGTGACCTCTTGGATGAGTCATCACTGCGCTCTTGTGGTAAGTTTGGATGGACAGCCACTCCTGGGAAGGTTCACCACTGTTCCATGTCTTCGCCATTTGTGGACAATGGCTCTCACTGTGGTTCGCTGGATTCCCAAAGCTTTGGAAATGGCTTTATAACCCTTTCCAGACTAATAGATCTCAAACCTTCTTTCTCAGTTGTTCCTGAATTTCTTTGGATCTCAGCATGATGTGTAGTTTTTAAGGATCTTTTGGTGGACTTCACTTTGTCAGGCATGTCCTATTTAAGTTCACTGTGGAATGTAGATCAGATACAGGTTCGGGTCATAGCTACTAGTTATTATAGATAATTACTAGTTTTAGTAAATAACTACTAGTTCCATCCATCCATTATTACACCTGCTTAATCCTTATCAGGGTCTCAATTAGTCCCCTACCCCCTTTATTTTTTAGTAGTTGTCCACTTGTGTTCTGTTTCATATTAACTTCCTGCCTTTGTTATGTTGAATATACTGTTATTATGTTGCACATTGCAAAGCAATGCACAATATACTGTTATCCGATTTATATTCTTCTTCTTCTTCTCCCAGATTTTTGTCCCACTTCTTGTCCCACAGTTTTCAAAATATTGACACTGTTCCTACTCCAGATTGTTCGGTCCGACTGCATGATCCGAGCGTGTATACAGAATTTTGATCGGATGTGTGGTTTTCCTAAAAACTTCCTTAATCTGGGAATTTTTTCCCATTACACTGTAAAAAATGAACTTGCCCTGTCGTTAACCTAACTTAAACATTGTAATTGGTATGAGTACCAAGCACTGAATTTGTTGTGATAACTCAATATTTCATGTTTATATGTTTACTAACTACACTTCCTGAGTTTACCTAACTTAAAATTTTAAGGCAGCATGGACACTAACTTTTTTAAGTTGAAACAACACGGATATTTTTTACAGTGTAAGAATGAATGGGGAGCAAAAATGCATGCTCATCTACTGTACTTCTGCTTGACCGATTCACACCATTTCGAATACACTATATCAGGGCAGGCCCCTGAGCACAAATTCACTGTTGATTTGACCCACACTCGTTTATTTGTCGTATTATTTCCATCCTTTTTTGTCCCATTGACCTCCATTCATTTTTGGCCATACCAAATTCCAGGCTTCCTTTTGCCCGACAACCACCAAAATTGATATACTACATCAGGGCAGGAAAAGAACTGATGACAGTCCGACTGAACTTAGCTGTCTTATTCTTCTCAGTTACTATTATGAGGGTTTTTTAAGTTGAGTGGGCACACTGTAAAAAATATCCGTGTTGTTTCAACTTAAAAAAGTTAGTGTCCATGCTGCCTTAAAATTTTAAGTTAGGTAAACTCAGGAAGTGTAGTTAGTAAACATATAAACATGAAATATTGAGTTATCACAACAAATTCAGTGCTTGGTAGTCATACCAACTACAATATTTAAGTTAGGTTAACGACAGGGCAAGTTCATTTTTTACAGTGCAGGTCTAAAGAATCCTGGAACTGGAAGGAGTCAGCGTTGAGAAGGGTAGACAGGATAGTTGAAGCAAGAGATGAGCAAGAAATGGTGTGCAGGTTGTAACGGGAAAAGGAAAAACAAGGATAGATGTGGATAGAAAGAGTAGGGAGGGATAGAGTGAAAGATAGAAAGTGATGGTCAGAGCAGTGAAGAGAGGTTTCTGTGGTTTCCATGGCTGGAGTAGGTCTGGTGACGATCAGGTCCAACTTATTGCCAGCTCCGTGTGTCAGTGGAGATTGGTTGTGGGTGAGGTGAAAAGATGATAGAAGTGGTAGGAGGCAAGATGACTGCAGCTTGTCCAATGGGAGGTAGAAGTCACCAAGGAGGATGAGTGGGGATCCATCAATTGGGAAGACTCTCAGAAGAGTGTCCAACTCATCTATGAAGACAATAGATGACAATCTTACCCCTCTGGAATCAGCTATCATAGGCCTTGATGATAGAAGTTTGATGAAGAAATGTGCATTTGCTCTTAACTCTTTCTATGCTGAACAACAGTTTCTCACAATAAGTCTCACAATAAGTTAAATTGTTTATGAATGTTAGCAGCATTTCAGAGTCCGGGAATGTTTGCCTGATTTTGTCAGCTTTGCATCATGTTGTTGATTATTGTCATAGCAACCAAATAAACCTTTTATTACATAATAAATATATTTATCAATGCTGGCTGTAAAATAGATTTATTATGTCCTTCACTCTTCTGAGAAACAGTAACTCAAATGTTATTGATGTATTAAGCATCATATTAACAAAGCTTCTAAAGCTCTAAAATAGATGCACTGACATACACCTATACACACACATACATACAGTATATCTATCTAATATACAGTATATATATATTGTCACGCCCCTCTCTCATACCTACTCGTCTCCACTTGTGCTAATCGGCTCTTTGATGCTTCTTTTTTTCTCTCTCTCTCTCTGGCTCACTCACTCGCTCATCTGCTTGCCACTCACATACACACACACACACACACACACACACACACACACACACACACACTCCTTTTCTAATCCCTTCAGCTCTGCCTACATTTCCCATCAGTTCCCACTTTCTTGGTTTCCCTCTTATGTACTCAGCCCAGGGTTCCAACTACACTTCCCAGAATCCTTTGGTCTCTGTTCTGTGCCTCACTATCACCACTTCACCTGTTGCTCATTTAATCTCATTATTCAGTGTCTATATAAACCCAGTTCTCACTTCAATCTTGGCTCGTCTTTAAGTGTGGTAACCTCTCTGAACCACAAAGGTCTGAACTGATTGCTTTGCTTTTGTCTTACAGTGATGTGTTCAGTAAAGGCCCCACATATTTTGGCAAGACAGACATTGCCAAACATAAAATTACCATGACCTGTGACTCACCTATTAGGAAGCGAGGATATCGTACACCTCCACAAATGCAAGAGGTGATTCAGTCACATGTAGATGAGATGTTAGACAAAGGCATTATTGAAGCTAGTCACAGCCCATGGGCTGCACCTGTTGTCATGGTGAGAAAAAGGGACGCCACATAGCATTTTTGTGTTGATTACAGGGGCTTAAACTCTGTAGCCATCAAGGACACACACCCTTTGCCAAGAACAGTTGACACATTGGATGCACTAAATGGTTCAGCTGTATTCAGTACATTGGATCTATCATCAAGATACTGGCAAGTGCAACAAGACAAAGCAAAGATGACATTCACCACAGGCTGTGCATAATACCAGTTTCAAATAATGCCCATGGGATTGGTAAATGCCCCATCAACCTTTCAGTATCTTATGCAGATTGTCCTGGAAAATATGTCTTGTTTATCTTGATGATATTATTCTGTTCTGCAGAAGCTTTACAGAGCACATAGGACACTTAAAAGAAGTGTTTGGCCATCTGAAAGCAGCATATTTAAAACTGAAACCATCAAAGTGTAATTTTGCACAACAGCAGGTGACATTCATGGGACACACTGTCTCTTCTAGTGGGCTACAGCATGACCCCAAAAACATACAGAAAGTGAAGGACTGGCTCACTCCCAAAAATTCCACACAAGTCAGGTCTTTTAGGCCTCTGCTCATATTACAGACGTTTCATACACCAGTTTGCAAAACTGTCACAACCTCTGCATGCTCTAACACAGAAGGGTAAACCTTTTGTGTGGACAGATACAGACCAAAGTACATTTGATTCACTCCACCATGCACTCACTCAGGCACCAATTTTGGCCTATCCAAAGTTCACTAAACCATTTCTTCTCTTTACAGACACCTCCAGTATTGCTATTGGATGTGTGTGTGCTGTCACAGCTGAATGAGGAAAACAGGGAAATTGTGGTTGCTTATGATAACCATGTCCTGACACCCACAGAAAGACATTGGTCCACTTATGACCAAGAACTGTGGGCAATTGTGTGGTCAATTCACCATTTCCATCAGTACCTTACAGGTCATCCTTTCTGGATCATCACAGACCATAAGCCTTTACTTGGTCTTAGGAAACTGCCACTGGACTGTGACCCCACAGGTTGCAGAGCTAGATGGGCACTTGAAATTGACCCATATGATTGGACTGTTGAATACAGACAAGGACCCAAACATACCAGCACTGACTCAATGTCTCGCAGACCTTCCACAGATGAAGACTGCGCTTCAGTAGCTGTCAGTTACCAGATAGGGTCGCATTCTGTACATACTCAGACAGAAAAGGAGTGTTCATTTGCTAATGACACACTCATGGGACATAAAGTTTTGCACTCTGCTTTGAAAACAATATCAGTTTTGACAATGACTATGCATGTGCGGCCTATTTACTCTACCTCCACACAGTAAGCACACCTGTATCTTGATATTCAAAGCACAGTACTTGTTCAGGCACAAAGAGCTGATCATGTGTTAAAAACAATTATTCAGTGGGTTTTAACTGGGACTAAACCACCTTTCTCCAAGCTCAAAACTCACCCAACTGTCCTACGTCATTTTTGGAAAGAATTCCACAGGTTTGGTTTGTTGACTCAGTTCTGTGCCTTACAGTCAGACCCCCTTTAGGTGACACTGCTTTTCACGGTGTAGTCCCAGGTAGTCTGCTGAGGGAAGTTTTTGAAACTTTACATGACCACTCACTTGCAGGCCATTCTCAGATTCTATTGGCCACATATGTCAAGAGACATTACAAAGTGGTGTCTCCAACGTACTGCATGTGAGGCTCGATGGCCACAGATTCCCCACCGGCAAGCACAAATGAAAAAACATTGTCACTACCATGCCATTTGAAAAGATATCAGCAGACTTCACTGAACTGCCTCTAACTCAGAAAGGTAATAGTTACTTGTTTGTAGTAATAAATTACTTCACAAAATACTTGAACATGTATGCTCTTACATATCAGAGAGTGACAACAGTGGCAAAATGTTTGTTTGAGGATTACATCAGCTGCCATGGTGTGCCCCAGAGTCTGCATACAGACCAGGGTCGTCAGTTTGATTCAGATCTTGTTAAAGAACTGTGTTCTTGCCTTGGTGTATGCAAAAGACGCACTTCTCCTTACCATGCAATGTCAAACGGAATGGTTGAGAGAGCAAACAGATCGATCAAGGACCAATTGGCCAAGTACTTGTATTCTAAAGAGGGAGAATGGGATGACCATCTGAAACAAGTTGAGTTGGCATACAACACAAGTGTCCACTCCTCAACCAAACACTCCTTTCATCCTAGCTCATGGGAGAGAAGCATGTTTGCCTACTGATGTTCTCCTTGGAGATCCACCAGTATATTTCACTGCCACACCTGGAATTCCAAGTGCTTATGCCAATTCTGTGCTGAGAGACCTGTGTTCTGCTTCCAGTTCAGTGGCTGACAATATTGCTGCAGCAGGAATCCAACAAAAGTTACTTACTATGATTGCCAGATGAGACAAACAGCTTATGAGCCTGGTGACCTAGTTTGGGTTGACCTCCCTGCTTTGGTTAGGCATAAGTTGTCTCCTAAATGGACTGGTCCATACAAAGTCTTGCAACATTTTAATTCACCCAGTGGTGACACTGGAGTGGACTATGAACTACAGAATCAATTGGATCTTTGTGCTAAGCCTAAGGTGATACATTACAACTGCCTTAAGCCATATCACTCCTTATGGTCAACAGCTTCGGTACATCATTCAGTTTCAGCACCACCCTCTGTACCTGCAGGTGGCTATGATCCACCTCCTCTCATGTCATTCTTGGGTTCCAGACCATACATCTTTACAGCACCTAGTGCTCCACAGACTGTTCAGTCCCCTTCACTATTGCAGGCTCCAAACATTCCACCAGTTGTTGAGCATGTCAGTCCACCACACAGCTCAAGGCCACATGCAGAATTGCCATCCACATTAGAAATTCCTGAACTGAGGACACGAGCAGGACGTTGTTCTTTTTTATAGTTATGATGCAGTACAGGCTTAAACATAAATTAAATTATTATTATTAATTATTAATAAATATTAATTATTACACATACATTTTAAACATTACTTAAACATTATGATTCATAATATTTTATTAGGAATTACTAGTTACTACTACTACTACTACTACTACTACTACTAATAATAATAATAATCATTAATAAAATATTAATTATTACATATTAATATACTGTTAAAATCATGTAATATGAAATTATCACCCAATTCTGTGTTACACCTTGATAATCAACTTCACTCCAATTCATTAGCACCAATTTTACACTTATGTTTGGACTGTATAGTCAATAGACCTCATTTACAAAAAATATTGGAGTAAAAAAAAGCATAAATTCTGAATTATTTTGACAATAGTTAAACTTAGAGGCATGTAAATGTTTGGCTTATCACAGACTGGTATTTGGCACACACACACACACACACACAGATTCTAATGTTAATGTTAATGGATTTTCATATGAAACATCTGATATTAAAATATGTCTATCTGATGTGAAACAGGCAGTACAAACACTCAACATATTAACAACTTACAGTGTCAAGTGAACACGGACTACAAACACTGGTTTGCATGTCCAAACGCAAGTTTGATGGAGTGACCGCTGGGATGGCCAATAACACACTAGCAAGAAATGGCATAGCCAATTGATGAGCTTGTGAGTGGTCTAAAGATAAATACTGTAGGCTTCCGACTGAGTGGCGGTTTCTTTGCCGGGTCCTAGTGCTCGACCTGTTTCTTTTTAATATAGCGTAACACTGTTTTTGGACAGAAAAATCTGCAGAGAACCAAAACTGTCTTTTGAAAAAGCTGCTGTCCCCCACCCCCACTTCCAAATTACACCTATGGTGTAGGTATCTCTTTAGTGTGGAACAACAAAAACAATTATTATTTAGTGTTTTTTTGCCAAACCCTGATCTCCGGGGTCCCAAGCAATTGCATGGTTTGCATGTTGGTCAAGTCCACCACTGACTACAGTGTTGTGAAAAAGTGTTTGCCCCCTTCCTGATTTTTTATTCTTTTGCATGCTTGTCACACTTAAATGTTTTAGATCATCAAACAAATAAAAATATTAGACAAAGACAACACAAGTAAACACAAAATACAGTTCCTAAATGAAGGTCTTTATTATTAAGGGAAAAAGAAATCCAAACCTGCAGCGCCCTGTGTGAAAAGAATGATTGCCCCCTCTCTTTACAACATCAATTAACTGTGGTTTATCACATCTTTGGAAAGCTGAGTTCAATTTGCCTAGCCACACCCAGGACTGATTACTGCCACGCCTGTTCTCAGTCAAGAAATCACTTGAATAGAACCTGCCTGACAAAGTGAAGTAGACTCAAAAGCTAGACATCATGCTGCATTCCAAAGACATTCAGGAACAAATGAGAAACAAAGTAATTGAGATCTATCAGTTTTTAAAAGGTTATGAAGCCAGTAATAAAGCCTTAGGACTCCAGTGAACCACCGTGAGAGCCATTACCCACAAATGGCAAAAACATGGAACAGTGGTGAACCTTCCCAGGAGTGACTGGCCAACCAAAATTACCCCAAGAGTGCAGCGACGACTCATCTTAGAAGTCATAAAAGACCCCACAACAACATCCAGAGAACTGCAGGCCTCACTTGCCTCAGTTAAGGTCAGTGTTCATGACCCCACCATAAGAAAGAGAGACTGGGCAAAAATGGCCTTCATGGCAGTGTTCCAAGACAGCAGCAGGAGAATGATCCATAACACACCAGCAAGTCCATCTCTGAATGGCTTAAGAAAAACAAAATTAAGTGACTTTGGAGTGGCTTAGTCAAAGTCCTGACTTGAATCCTATTGAAATGCTGTGGCATGACCTTAAAAATGCAGTTTATGCTCGGAAACCCTTCAATGTGGCTGAATTACAACAATTCTGCAAAGATGAGTGGGCCAAAAATCCTCCACAACGCTGTAAAAGACTCATTGCAAGTTATCGCAAACGCTTTTTGTTGTTGCTGCTAAGGCCCAATCAGTCATTAGGTTTAGGGGGCAACCACTTTTTCCACACAGGGTCCTGTAGGATTGGATTTCTTTTTCACTTAATAATAAAGACCTTCATTTATGAACTGCATTTTGTGTTTACTTAAGTTATTTTTGTCTAATATTTACATTTGTTTGGTGATCTGAAACATTCAAGTGTGATGAACATGCAAAAGAATAAGAATTCAGGAAGGTGGCAAATACGTTTTCACACTGTATGATCTGCAGATGTACTGTACAGTTGGTGGTGAGATTTCAATCTGAGCACTGGTGTTGTGCACCATTTGCAGATGGGGCTTCAGGAAATGTGATATTCACAGTTCATTTCCCTCTGAGAAAAAAGCTACTACACAATATGAATGTCATTCTGTGAAAGGAAGCAAGAGCTTTTACCTAACATTTACCTTCATCTCCAGCAATAGCATTAGTTTCATTCACCAGAAAGAAAGCCAGCTGAGACTGTATAAAATAACAGTAATAACAACAGTGCAGGGGAAAAAACAGAACAAAATACAGATGGAACAAAACAAAGAAAGTATTTTTTTTTTGTCCTGAACCTTATACCGTATTTGTTTAACAAGTTTGCCCCCGTCAATCAAATGCAAGGCTCAGAAAACAGGAAAAAATCAATAATATCATGTTGTGCAGTGGTTGGGATCAATGTTCTTCTTGTTCTGAACTGTGATTTGTGACCCTGAAGGATGTGGAATGTATTCAGACCTTATTAGAGAGCAGAGATGAGAAGGAATGTCAGTGTATTGTGCCCAAGAAGGGATCAGAGGTTCAACACAGAGCTGAATTATTCAGGAGACTTCTGGAGCTGTCCACACCTGTTTGGTGACTGTGATCACTGGATGGGAACCATTGCAGAAAAGAGCTACTGACCTGGAAAAATATTTCATGTGCAGAGTTGATCAAGTGTCAGCACTTTGTGTACTGTCAGAAAAAAAGACTGGTATCAGTATATTTAAGGGTTAAGCAATATAAATATAACCTTAAAGGTACAACATGATCCTAAAACTTTCAAGATGGTGGCGCGTGTAGACGTAGCGACCTTTCACTTTCCAAACTCTGTTTTTTTTCATCTAAAAAGTGTTTGTTTATGCATTCGTCCCATCTGCCTACGTCTGAATACAAGTACAGCCGAAAGGTTCCGTTAGACATGTTCCGTTAGAAAAGTCAGATTTTCAATGTCTTGGACTATGCAACAGAGAAGAGCTCGCATTACTCCGTTGGCCTACGGGCCTGTGTTTCTTCCCTCGGAAAGAAAGCACCGCAAACAGTGTGCGAGAACATAGAAAAGGGGCAAGCATGGAGATATTCAGCAGCTAGCCCAACTCATCCAGCCATACCATCAATCCTCTTGGCAAATGTTTGATCATTGGACAACAAAATGGATCACATAAGACTACTGGGGTCAGCAAATCGGACAGTGAGTAACTGCTGTGTACTTGTTTTCACTGAAACATGGTTAAATGACAACATTACAGACACGGCTGTACAACTGGAGCAGATAGCATGCTAGCAAGCTGACAAGGTGCTTGTAAACAGAGGAAAGTCTCGCAACGGTGGTGTCTATGTGTATACATCCGTAATGCGTGGTGCCGGGATGCTGTGGTAGTATGCAAACACTGCTCACCACTGGTGGAGTTTATGATCATAAAATGCTGCCCATTCTATCTTCCCAGGAAATTTACTGCAATTTTGCTAACAGCAGTGTACAAACCGGATTCCAAAAAAGTTGGGACACTAAACAAATTGTGAATAAAAACTGAATGCAATGATGTGGAGGTGCCAACATCTAATATTTTATTCAGAATAGAACACAAATCACAGATCAAAAGTTTAAACTGAGAGAATGTATAATTTTAAGGGAAAAATATCATTCATTCATTCATTCATTCATTCATTATCACACCCGCTCAATCCTTATTAGGGTCGCGGTTAGGGAAAAATATGTTGTATCAAAATTTCATGGCGTCAAAAAATCCCAAAAAAGTTGGGACAAGGCCATTTTTACCACTGTGAGGCATCCCCCCTTCTTCTTACAACACTCCACAGACGTCTGGGGACAGAGGAGACCACTTTCTCAAGTTTAGAAATAGGAATGCTCTCCCATTCATGTCTAATACAGGCCTCTAACTGTTCAATCATCTTG
>BRDA01024685.1:0-16479 GCA_036984385.1 Crenuchus spilurus
TGTTGACACTGTGAAATTTTGAATCAACATATTTCTCCTTTAAAATGTTACATTTACTCAGATTAAACTTTTGATCTGTCATCTGTGTTCTTTTATGAATAAAATATTGACATTTGCCATCTCCACATCATTGAACTCAGTTTTTATTCACAATTTGTTTAGTGTCCCAACTTTTTTGGAATTCGGTTTGTAGTTTTGTCAATGTAAATGTGTGTTATTATTCTATAGTCGGAACCCTGTATAAAATGTAAATATATGTAAATACAAACACAATGCAATGTTTTACAAATGTCATAAACCCATAGTTGATTCACAATAGAACATAAAACATCAGATGTGACATGTGATAGAACAATAACTGTCCACGTATTATTTGGGTTGTGAATCATTCTCAGCATTGACATGGTAGGGACCACTTTATCAGAAACCCCTCTACTGCAGTTATACCTTGCTCATGTACAGTTTGAGAGTGTAGTTCATCTGTTGATGTACAATTTGTGTTGATCATTTAGTTGTTCACCACTGTTCAGTTTCTGACCACAGAGCTATTATTTGTCTAGATATGGATATTTTTTTCTAGTGGCCCACTCTCAGTGCAGCAGTGACACTCATGTGTGAAAACTCCAGTGACATGGCTGTTCCAGTCAGTGCAGGTAGAGGTGTTTGTAATAAACTGGACCCTCGGTGTGTGGGGGTCTGTTGTGACCTGCTGAAGTGTAAAGTTGGAGATTGTGCGAAGAGGAGAGGAGAGTATGTGATATGGGAGAGAATGAAGGTTGAGAAATCGATAAAGTAAACAGCTAAGAGACAGCAGACAGACAGAGTGACGGGGGCATTATGGAGATGAACAATCCTCTAAGCCAAATGAGAACTCAGTTTGGCCTCAACAATTAACTGCACAGAATAAACTACAGCAATGAGAAAGAATGAGAGAAATGGAGGGGAAACAGCAGATAGGTAAAAATAAGCAAGGGAAGAGGGGGGAAATGAGGGTTGAAGGAGAAGGAGAAAGACAAAGAGAAAGAGAAAGTGAGGGAAAAATAAAGAGGTAAGATAAAAGGGAAGTGTAGACAGGGACAGAGTGAGAATCAAAAATAGTGAGAAAATGGTGAGGGAGAGATTTGTAAAGAACAAAGGGAGAAAGAGATAAAAAAGTGAAAACTGAAGGAAGGAAAGAGTGGCAGATAGAGAGAGAGAGAGAGAGAGAGAGAGAGAGAGAGAGAGAGAGAGAGAGAGAGAGATGGGAAAGAGAGAGAGACATTAGTAATACTTTGCCATCTTGTTGCCATTGGCGCAGTTTATCTTCATGCATATGTAAACCAACACAATCTAGAGTACAAGAGTCAGTGAAGGTGAAAATGTGTGTGTGTGTGTGTGTGTGTGTGTGTGTGTGTGTGAGAGAGAGAGTTAGAGCAGAAATTTAGTACCACTCCATTGTTAACAACAATTAGAACAAAAGGTGTGCGTGAGAGATCAGTGTGTGTTTAATCATAGTGGCGTTAGGTCTAAAAGTCCATTAGCAATTTTCCAGAGAGGTGTGACAGCCCTCCGCCCCAGCAAAAAAAACATCAACTCCAAACAACTTCAGTCATACCCCTTCTGGAATCTGAAAAGATAATGATGTTTCATACTCTAAGCAATTTTCCTTAACCCTCTCATCCTCATCTACAGTAAAAATGGAGTGTGTGTGTGGGAATGTGAAGTAGGAATAGTGTAATAGTATACAATACCTTTACATGATATATAAGAACATATGCACCATTTATGAAGTTTGTAAACAAGTTGAATTGTATGACACTGGGCAGGTCATGACTGAAGTGTCTTTGAGCAAGGCACCTTACCAAAACTGCTCTCTGGGCACCATGTATAGGGCTGCCCACCACTAGCATGTGTGTTTCAGTATACAGATGGGTAAAATGCAGAGGTCAAATTTCTGCTCTGTAGAACTAATAAGGGATGATAAGCATAACAATCAATCAATCTATCAATTTAAAAGCAAATAAATGTGTACAGAAGAGTCACATTTACATAAAAAACATGGATACCTAGGTAAAAATTTAAAATAATATTAACATTAAAACTTAAATGTGAATGAATATACACAGTATATATATAGAGAGGGGATTTAAAATAAATAAAAAATTATATATTATAAAATATAATAAAATATGTATGTTCGGGATTTTTTAAGTCAACATTTGCCAAAATGTATATGAAAAAATAATGATGGCACAATGTGTCTGACATTCAATCAGCTATTTACATAGTTTATATAGTTACAATACTCTGTTTACTGTGTTTAGTAGTCTATAACTGGTCTGTTTTTTTATAATCCAGGCAAACAGCCAGCTTTGTCACTGTTCTAAAAATACTGACCATAACCATCATATACTCAGAAAACAGTACTATGATGGAATCACAATGCAAATGTTAATATATTGTCATATTGCCCACTTCTATTAGAAAATCAGGACCAAGGTTTTCCGAAACATTCTCCGTAGCAACTGATGTCATTGCTACGGTAACCCTGGGGCTCTGAATTTGCATGATTGTTCCTTATGCTATTGAAGCACAGACGAGGGGGCTATTATGGTTATTGCGTATTGATTACAATAACCTTTGCCAGCATGGAAGGAGCACAAGCCGCCGCTGTGATTGAAACGCTTCATCCACAGGCAGATCAATAGAACATTAGGATTCGCCCCCACGCGTTGGATCATCCGACATGTTCAGAGGCTGCTATAATAGACAGATCAGATATAAAGACAAAGCATCCTGAGGCAGAACACACACTGAAGTACAATAAGAGGGAAAGAGGGGCATTTCTCAGGTCACCTTGATTTCTAAAGTATGTAGGGCAGAAATGTCACTACATTTTGGGGCATCCATGAACTGTAACAAATTTCTGCAATTTTTGCAGCATTGTTACTGTAAACTGAACAAACTTACTGCAGAATGTTTATACAGCAGGTTACTGTAGATATGTAAAGCATCATGGTCAAAAATCAGTTGTGGGTTAACTCTTCAGTAAATATATTTTTCCTGTAAATAAAAATGCTGTGATTTTTTTCTCCAGCTTTTGAGCATTTTTTCTGACAATTTATTTATGACAGGTTATTATCTATTATCAGACAGGTTATCTATTTTTATGCAGGCATTTGAGGAACCAACATCTTTAACTAACCTACAGTCATGGGTCCGTGTACATTCAGGCCGCTTGTTTTTCCGTTTGAAACAAAAAATGAAAAAACGAGAAAACCACTCGTTTTTTGTTTTTCGTTTTTTGAACCAAAAACGAAAAATCGGATAACGAACCGTTTTCCGATTTCCCATTTTGTGCAGAAAACGAAAAATGGAAAAACAAATTATGAGCTAAACAGTCCAACAGTTTCTTCCCACAGCTGGTCAGACTACTTAACGCATACAGTCATACTCTCAGGGAATAAATATCACTGCAAATTTGAGCAGCACTGAATTTGTCTACCCAATCATTGCGATATTTGCATATTTGCACACTGTACTATAAAACTGCTGTAAAAACTGTAATCTGCTGCTACATGCTGTTGGCTGGAATCTTGCTTCCCAGTAGACATTACTAGATATCACTCAGTACCATATACTGACCAACATTACATTTGTCCTTCGTCCTGTAATGTGTCTTAGTCTAGTTAGTAAAGCAAAGTAAGTTTGTACTTATTAGGGCTTGTATTTATTGTATGTTTATTGTATGTTTTTCATTACACTTGTGTTCTGTGTTGCACCTGGTCCTGGAGGGAAATTGTTTCATTTCAGTATGCATTTTACTGTAAATAGCTGAATTGACAATGAAAGCCTTTTGAACTCTTGAAAACTACAGAAATTTGTTACAGTGTACATCACCAAACTTATCGTTAGTCCATTCAAATCACATCCAGATCTTAATGATTTTTAGGATTCAGTATGACTTATATATGTGTGACAGTATATATATAGGATGAAGAATCTTTCATCACCAATAAAACTTATTTATAGATCAGCACCAACTGCTCATCAGGTATCTAGGATGGTAGATGCAACACAAGTCTTGGTTATTATTATTTTTTTTTACAGCTGACAGTAAGTCATATTGTTTCCTAAACCACATTGACTAGTCTTTATTAAGATGTGGATGCAGATTGAGCAGTTTGAGAAATTTTTTTTTACAACTGATCTGTTGAGGTTACCTTAGATAGCCACAAAGCTCCACATATAAACCAAAGTGTAATTTATTGAGGCACAAAACTGTTAAAATTGCTTGCATATTAGATACAGTAAATAAGTTATTCAAAAATAGGTTTTTTGAGAGCCATATGGGTAAACTGTAATTAAATTTAAATGAATACACTTTTGTCAAGCTCTTGAAGACAGCACTGAGGCAGTGGATATTCAACTGTGGAGGTATATGATTACACAGCTCTATTCCAGTCCACTTGTAAGCACTTATCCCCTTTGGAGTGCACACTTGGAGGACACGAAAGGACAAGTCAAGGTCAGTTTGGCTTGTTCTGGACACACTCCAGCAAAGCTCCAATCAGTATAGGCCAGACAGGCTGCTTCCTATCTACTCACCTTTGTGTCCTATGCATATTTTTTTTCTTGTGTGTGTGTGTTTGTTTTTTCTCACGGTTCCTATCTTCCAGACTGAGCACATCTGTACTCTGTTGGTATGGATTACAACCTGAAAAATAGGAAGATTTTTTTTATTTTCTTTTATGTCTTTTTATTTTTTACTTCAATTTTATTTTTCTTCTCATGTATATTGTTTTTTTTTTTGTTTGTTTGTTTTATTGTTTTTTCATGTATATTGGTGATGCTATATGTTGTTGAAATAGCAGTCCATGTTGAAATGTAGAACTAACCAATTCTGTCTGAAGAAACATTACATACATAAGCAGCAGGCTGATTAGATGTAACTAAACTGCTATAAGCTGAATGGGTGGAGGTAAACTGCAGTAGGTTCAACGGGTGGATGTAAATTGCTGTAGGTTGAATGGGTGAAGGTAAACTTTTATAGGTTGAATTGCTGGAGGTAAAGTGCTGTAGGCTGAATGGGTGGATGTAAACTGCTGTAGGCTGAATGGGTGAAGGTAAACTGCTGTAGGTTGAATGGGTGGATGTAAACTGCTGTAGGTTGAATGGGTGGATGTAAATTGCTGTAGGTTGAATGGGTGAAGGTAAACTTTTATAGGTTGAATTGCTGGAGGTAAACTGCTGCAGGCTGAATGGGTGGAGGTAAACTGCTGTAGGTTGAATGTGCAGATGTAAACTGCTGCAGGCTGAATGGGTGGAGGTAAACTGCTGTAGGTTGAATGGGTGGAGGTAAACTGCTGTAGGTTGAAATGATGGAGGAAGACTGCTGCAGGCTGAATCGCTGGGCATAAACCACTGTAGGCTGAAAGAGTCTAACTAAATTGCTATAGGCTGAAAAGGTGGAATTAAACTGGTAGGCTGAATGGGTGGGAGTAAACTGGTGTAGGTTGAATTGCTGGAGGTAAACTGCTGTAGGCTGAATGGGTGGATGTAAACTGCTGTAGGCTGAATGGGTGAAGGTAAACTGCTGTAGGTTGAATGGGTGGATGTAAACTGCTGTAGGTTGAATGGGTGGATGTAAACTGCTGTAGGTTGAATGGGTGAAGGTAAACTTTTATAGGTTGAATTGCTGGAGGTAAACTGCTGTAGGCTGAATGGGTGGAGGTAAACTGCTGTAGGCTGAATGGGTGGAGGTAAACTGCTGCAGGCTGAATGGGAGGATGTAAACTGCTGCAGGCTGAATGGGTGGAGGTAAACTGCTGTAGGTTGAATGTGTGGATGTAAACTGCTGCAGGCTGAATGGGTGGAGGTAAACTGCTGTAGGTTGAATGGGTGGAGGTAAACTGCTGTAGGTTGAATGGGTGGAGGTAAACTGCTGTAGGTTGAATGGGTGGATGTAAACTGCTGCAGGCTGAATGGGTGGATGTAAACTGCTGTAGGTTGAAATGATGGAGGAAGACTGCTGCAGGCTGAATCGCTGGGCATAAACCACTGTAGGCTGAAAGAGTCTAACTAAATTGCTATAGGCTGAAAAGGTGGAATTAAACTGGTAGGCTGAATGGGTGGGAGTAAACTGGTCTTGGCTGAATGAGTTGTCATGGAAATGTGTTTATAGTTGTGACTTCACAGCATGAAAATTCCAAACAAGCTGTTTTTGTAACTAACTTTCATAATGACCTGGGAAGTGTTGACAATGTTTATATAGAATGCTAAACTCAATTTGAATAAGCAAGGAGAATTTGTTTTTCCATAGTATATACCTATAAAACAAAGCTTAGCGTGTATCAAATTGAAATTGAGAAATTTGTCCTTTGGTGAACTGAAATGAATGACAAAGACAGAAAATGTTATTTTTCTTTGCTGTAGACAAACTGCATCTATGTTTAAAGTGTAGGAGGCGAAACAGGGCATGTTTGAATGTAGTTCACCCAAGGCTAATGTGCACTTTGAATGCATATGTAAAGATGCCACTCAGTAAAGACTAACTCAGTCAACAGAGGATTTGCCCTGTATTACTAAAACTGCAGGCTATTTGTTTTTGTTTATCTGTATCTAAATTTGTCTGTGGATAAAGATCTGCATTTATTGCTTGCTTTAGCTTCTACACATGTTCTCTCATTTGTCATTCTGTGTGCATTTATTGCAGCAGAGTATCGCAGAACTGTAGACTCTGATCCAATCTGGGGGAAACAGCAGAATGTCTATTAGGGGAAGTCTCAGAGCTGGAGTGCATTAGCCACCATCAAACAGACAGACAGACAGACAGACAGGCAGACACACACACACACACACACACGCACACACACACACACACACGCACACACACACACTCTCTCTCTCTCTCTCTCTATTGAAGCAGAACCACTCAAGTCCAGCACATTGCATTTTTCTTTCTTTTTCATTTAATCAAAACAAGTAAGACGAGTACCTTTGCCTATATATTATTTCTTTTCATTGTGTCCTATTCTGTTTTAGAGGGACAAAAGAATCAGTCTTCTTCTCCCATCTGCTGGAAGGGGGGGGGGGGTTAAAAATAAGCAGAGTCACCCATCTCTTCCTAGAAAGGAGCACAGTGACCTTCATCTACAGTGGTGCTTAAAAGTTTGTGAACCCTTTAAAATTTTCTATATTTCTGCATAATTATGACCCAAAACATCATCAAACTTTCTATTTAAAAAAGGTGATAAAGATAACCCATTTAAAACAAATGAGACAAAAATATTATAATTGGTTATTTATTAATTGAGAAAAATGATCCAATATGACATATTTGTGAGTGACAAAAGTTTGTGAACCTCTACAATTAGCAGTTAATTTGAAGGTGAAATTAGAGTCAGGTGTTTTCAATAAATGGGATAACAATGTGTAAGTGGGCACCCTGTTTTGTTTTTTTTAAAGAACAGGAATCTATCAAAATCTACTCTTCACAACACATGGTTGTGGAAGTTTATCATGGAACAAACAAATGAAACTTCTGAGGACTTCAGAGAAACAGTTGTTGGTCCTCATTAGGCTGGGAAAGTTTACAAAACAAAAATGACGTCTACAGCTGATGGGATCCAGCAATCCAACAACTTGCCCACTGGATCCCATACGATCCACACACCTCTTGTCCATCTCTCCTGACCTACTACATTTAATTTCTTCAATCATAAAAAACTCTCTGTCATCGGGATATGTTCCATCTGCATTCAACACTGCAAGGGTAGTTCCCATCATGAAGAAGCCTACGCTGAATACCTCTGATGTCAGCAACTACAGACCGGTATCACTCCTGTCTTTTCTCTCAAAAATTTTTTTAATATTCTGTCTATAAACAGCTGTCTGTCTTTCTCTCCCAGAACCAGCTTCAGGACCCCTACCAGTCTGTCTTCAAACCTGTGCACTCCACTGAAACTGCCCTGATAGCTGTGACTGAGAAGCTCAAGACTTAAAGGGTCTCTTTGTGGACTATTCAAGCCAGCACTAGTTTAAATCTCTTGTTGTAATGCATTGTTATGCTCTTATATTGTGAATAATTGTGTATCTTTCCTTCCTTTTAGGGTATTCTAGAAGCAGCGGCATGGTGGCTTAGTGGTTACAGTGCTGAGGTATTGGGTTCGAGTCCTCATCTGAGCGGAGTTTCCATGTTCTCCCTATATTCTCCCTGAGTGGGGGTTTCCTCCCACAGTCTAAAAATATGGCACAGGACCATTCACATTAGGTGAATTGGCTACTCTAAAAAAATTACCCTGGTGTGTGTATGTATGTATGTATGCCCAGATATGGTTGGCACTCTTAGTCCTGGGTGATCCCCCTAGTGCTCGATGCAGTCCTCCAGGTGGACGGTCGCTTCCGGTTGAGAGTATGCTGTGCGCAACTGGCTGCCGCTTCTTGCCAGAGTGTGTGTGTATGAAGTGTGTCGATTGTAAAGCATCCTTAGGTGTCAAGAAAGGCACTATATAAGTGTAATGTGCATGTATGTATTAGTAATGGTTTTGTTCTAACAGTGTCTGAACTGAAGAGTAGTTTGGTCTCTAACCTGCCTGTACTAGTTGAGATAATTCTCTTAATGGAATCAAAGCACTGTTGTATGTCGCTCTGGATAAGAGCGTCTGCTAAATGCTGTAAATGTAAATGTAAGGTGCGTGTCCAGTCTCTCGTCATCTCAAGACTTGACTACTGCAACTTGCTCCTGGCTGCTCTTCCTTTGAGAGCCATCAGGCCTTTGCAGTTAATCCAGAAAACAGCTGCTGGACTGGTCTTCATTCAACCCAAGTTCTCTCACATCACTTCACTGTTGCATTGACTTCACTCTCTATCTAGCTGCTCGCATCAGATTCAAAACCCTGATGCTTGCCAACAAAGCAAGAAATGAACTGGCCCCTCTAAATAATGACAATGGTCAAGTCTCAGGTTGCATCCCAAACCCTTCAAACTTCCAGTACAGCTCGGCTTGACCCACCATTCTTCAATACACGTGGAAGACAAACATTAAGACTCTTCTCTGTCCTGGCACCCAGGTGGTGGAATGAACTCCAACTGGCTGTTAGAACAGCAGAGTCCCTCACAGTCTTCAAATGAAGACTGAAGACCCATCTCTTTGTTGAACACTTAAATAAGCAAGAACTAGTTTACAATCTCTTATTGTAATGCATTGTTATGCTCTTATTTTGTGTATAATTGTGTATCATTCCTTCTATCTGGGTATTAGTAATGGTTTTGTTCTAACAGTGTCTGAACTGAAGAATAGTTTGGACTCCATCCTGTCTGTACTAGTTGAGATAATTATCTTTATGGAAACCAAGCACTGTTGTACATCGCTCTTGATAAAAGCAGTTGCTCATCATCCACTCATCATTTTGATGCCATAGAAACAGATTCCTCAAAGTTTAATCCATACAACTCATTTCTCCATCAAAATTAGCTTTACAACAATCCATACACACATATAGAGTCACAAGAGGAAATGTTCCCAGTCCATGGCCAAGAGTCACTTGATTTCCATAGGAAAAAGTCATTATTTGTGGGTGAAGAGTTCAAATGTGGCATTACATTTCAGGTACAGCTCTCTCAAACAGGGAAAGCAGTGCATTTGTTTGGCTTTGGTGTCAAAGTTTCACTTCTCTTGAAACCCTGCCTAGCTTGAATTTTTCACCTTCTATGGCTAGGTGAATCCAAATGTCAAATCACTGATTCTTGAGATAATGCATAAAAGATGTACTACACTGAAAAGTCTTAATTGTATTAAAAATCCAGAAATAAATAATACTAAACATACTTTAAAAGCTGAATATGAAGTATTTGTGTATGCTCATTAAATTAATTTCATATAATTATAATAGTTTAATTTTAATTAGTTAAGATGCAGGCTCTGTACTTTGAAAGTTGTAATGAGGAAGAGTCACACAAGCAAGTGGGATCCATAAGCCTTTAATTTACCACATTCAGTCAACCATATAAACAGAAGTTCTTAACCCTTTGGAGTTAGCAGACCCAACCTTTGAAATTTTGCATAAACACTTATATAACTGTGAGATTGTATCCTAAAAACAAAATGAAACCTATCCAGGAAATATTAAATGGTCTACTTTTCAAGTATATATAGGTTGAATAAAAATATATTTTTAGGTTCTTGTGAGAGAAGCTTAAATAAGCAGAGACACATCTGTGAGAGTGCATATTTTCCAACCAAAAGAAATACTCTTGATATGATAATGACATGGTAATGCTGGACATTCCATTGGTGGAATAGCAGCTCTGGAAAGTCTTGAATCTGGATGTGAGCAAAGATATCTCACCTGATGTGATCTTGAACAAAAGCCTCTTCACCTTTTACCTCACACTCATCTCATAAATATTCAATCTACCACGGCATGAGTCCAACACATGTCAAGTCACATTTGTTAAGCTTTAGACATAAAACCACATACAGTTTCCATAAACTGTAATGACCAATATGTAGCCAACACAAACTTCTGTTTATTCAGTTCTGAGATTAAAAGGTTTGGCTAGAAATGTTTTGTGTTTTGTTTCTTCTTTTTTAGAAACTGTATGTGGTTTTATTTCTAAAGTTGAACAAACTCATTCAGTGGTTCCTAGATTGATTGAGATAGGTGCGAACACTCAGGTGAGAGGTCTTCCATCATTGGAATGTCTGGAATTACCATATCAATATTATATGAATGACAGATCGCATTGTTCTGCAGTAAAAATGTGAGGCTGTCTGATTCCCTTCTTATTTAAGCTTCTATCCAAAATGTATTTAAAAAATTGATTCAAGCTATATACTGTAAGTTATGTAAATTATATATATAATGTCTTTTTCGGGTGAATTTTGGTTCACCAGATCTTTTACAAAACTTAACGGATCTGGTGCTTTTAACTTGTTTCCATATACCAGGGAACACCTTCACAGGTCTTGTAGAGTCTAGGGCTCAGTATATTGGTCATATTGGTCTGGAGCAGGAATTTTGTGAGCTAGTTTGAAGAACAAATGTTGGTTCCAGATGTTCTCTCCTCAGCCATTACATGTATTTGTTAAATTCCATCAGTAGCACACTTGATTTAATATAACAAAGTATTGATTGCTCATACCAGTTTGATGATCACTATAAATAATATTGAAATGCCATGTGGAGAAGTTGGGGAAAAAACTAAACTCGCAATCCTGAAAATCATTAATTATTGTAGTAATGTTAGATGTATATAATTTTATATTAGTGTTTAACACTTACTGCCCAAATAAAAATTGCATATATTTTTTACCTTTATTTACTTATTTATTGAACTAAAACTTTTCCACATTACTGGATATAGAAAAAATATATATGTACTAGTATTTGTGTTAATATTTGCATATATGTCAGAAATGCATGTAAAATACTGGGATGATGTAGAGATGCTAGCTGGTGAGGTAAACACTTCCATTATTTGTTAGCAACATTAGCCTTCTAGCTCTAGTGTAAAAAAAAATCATCCTCTAAAAATGACTTGGCTGATTGGTTACATTTTGGAGGAAGATGAAGAAACTGAGAAAAATGTATGTTTATGTTGAGCTGTTCATGTACCATCACCTAAGACAGTGTGAAATTAGACTTTTTGACCACTCTCACTGGTGGACTTTCCACTGTTTTGGATTATCCTGCTGATAAAGTGATTTGTTTTTCAGGAGCAGGAAGTGCATACATGGATTTAGTTTCAGCAAAGTGTGATTGGGCTCAATGCCAAATCTGCCTTCCAGCACAAACTTCATGATGACAGCCATTCAGCCTTTACCTTCAATGGCAACTGTGCAAGGGCATGGACACAGCACTGTCATTACCACAGACAATACAGAGCCTGAAAAGAAGACTTCTGCTTAAATAAACATTAAAGCTTAAAGTCAAAATCCATCACAAAGTCACCTTTCACTCAAAGTGTTGGTAAAGCGCACATAAGAGTTCATGGCTGGGGTAAAAGTGGTCGTTGTGGTGGTGGTGGTTTGGGTGAAGATCACATAAAGCTCTGTCTTTTTCCAAACACTTTGATTTTCTTCAATCCCGGAGACAGCACTGATGGAAGCCATGACAACCAGGATCCAAAATATCCATCAAAGTAAAGTTAAAGTAGACCAGAGAGAAGCATTAAAGCCCTGCTTCCTGCAACTCACCTGAACAGATTACCCACCTTTGAATGTATTTCACTCTCACGTCTAGACATTTTCTAATTTATATATTTGACCTCCACACAGAGAGTGGAACTTCAGTACTGTCTGGATTTTTACAATATAATCTTTATTAAACATATGATATTTTATTATTACTGTATTTACTTACTAACCTAAATACAACACATAAGGGATATACACTCACTAGCCACTTCATTAGATACACATACTTTGTATCTACACTCAGTGTCCATATCACTGTCAAAATGCTGTAGCCAGTAGGAGTTGGATGCAATGGCGTTCAAAAACAAATATTTTATGTCAGTGGTTCTCAACCTTTTGCAAGCTGGGTACCCCCCCATGCCCCACCCTCTCCGCCTTACATTTTGTGTGAAATACATGTCTATATTACCAAGTTGAACTGACATCATTAGATTCAATGATATGAGAAATTAATAGATTTATTTCATAATTTTATAATTATAAGAAAAAATAACCTCACTATAAAGATTAATATAATAGATGTAATTGTTTATCAAAATCATTATAAATAACTTCCCTATGTCACAAAATAAGCCTTGTAGTTTGTGTGGAATATCTGTATTTAAGTTGGTTTCATATCATTAGGTTTAATAACATGATAATTTAATTGATTACTTTTATAAATGTACATAAAACAAATGTTAGAAAAATTGTACAAGACAATAATTTGTGAATATGTATAAAAATACATGTCACATTATTACTGATATTTAATTAAAAAAAAAAGAAACATTCATGAAAATGGCTAAAGTTAATGTAACCCTTCTCATTTCTTCTGGTAATTGTGAAACGGTCCATAACACTGCAGCGTGTAGTGGGTAATTTTGAGACAGTCCCTAATACTGTAGTGTGTAGTGGTAATTTTGAGACGGTCCCTAACACTATAGTGTGTAGTCAGAGCAAACCCGAGGCTAAGCTCCAGCATCATCTGTCATAACAAGTGAATTTTTCTAAATTACATTACATTGCATTTAGTGGACGCTTTTATCCAAAGCGACTTACAATAGTGGGAAAGTACAAATGCGAATAATACTAGAGTTAAATAATTAACATTTCGATATTGAATGCTGAATGCATATCAGTACTCATGGGGAGTATTTGGGATCACTAGAGCAGGTGCTCTTTGAAGAGCTTGGATTTTAGGAGTTTCTTGAAACCAGTGAGGGACACCTCTGTTCTAGTGGCGGTAGGCAGCTTGTTCCACAATCTGGGAACTACTGAGGAGAACAGTCTGGATTGCTTTGTATGAATGTTAGGCAAAGCAAGGCGACGTTCAGTGGAGGAGCGCAGCGACTGGGCCGGGACATAAACTTTTAGGAGCGAATGCAGATAAGAGGGAGCCTGCTCTTTCATCACCTTATAGGCAATCATGCAGGCTTTGTGTTTGATCCGGGCAGCAATCGGAAGCCAGTGTTGCTCAATGAGCAGTGGGGTGACATGTGCCCGTTTTGGAAGAGTCATCATCAGGCGGGAATGACCGATAGAGCTGAGTATCATCAGCAAAGCAATGGTAGGAAAAGCCATGTGAGCGGATAACTGGTCCCAGTGAGGTGGTGTAAATGGAAAAAAGAAGGGGTCCCAGTACCGAGCCTTGTGGCATTCCGGTGGACAGTGAGTGCGAAGAGGACAGCTGTCCTAGCCATGACACTGTATCCGAGATACCCATGTTTGAAAGCATAGATAATAGGAGGTCGTGATTGACCATGTCAAAGGCTGCTGACAGGTCCAGCAGTATGAGCACCGAGGACTGTCCTGTGGCTCTGGCAGTTTTTAAGGCTTCTGTGACGGACAACAGAGCCATTTCAGTAGAGTGTCCTTTTTTAAAACCAGATTGGTTGCGATCAAAATGGTTGTTCTGGGTGAGGAAGTCAGAGACCTGATTGTACACTTCTCTTTCTGTGACCTTAGAGAGGAAAGGCAGTAGCGACACCGGCCGATAGTTGTCAATCTGGACAGGGTTGAGTGAGGGCTTTTTAAGTAATGGTGTCACCTGAGCCTGTTTGAAGGCAGACGGGAATTCACTGCTGGAAAGTGAATTGTTTATCACATGTGTGATGGCTGGAATAATAGTAGGTGCAATAGTTAGTAGTAGGTCTGTTGGTATCAAGCAGACATGTAGATGTTAGGAGGGCTAGTGCCTCCTCCTCAGAGAGAGGAGTAAATGAAGAGAATGCAATTCTCTTGGTCGAAATAGATTGAGTAGCAGAGCCAGTAGGTGGGTCAGTGAACTGGCTACCGATGGCCGTCACTTTCCTGGTGAAAAATGAGGCAAAGATTTCAGCTGTGAGGCAGGTAGGCAGAGGAGCAGCTGGAGGGTTCAGCAGCGATCTGAATGCTGTGAATAATTTCCGACAGTCTGTCAGAGAACCGATCTTATTGTGATAGAAGTCGGTTTTGGCAGTTGTGAGGCAGTCTGAGAATGAAGCCAAGAGTAACTGGTAGTTTGATAGGTCTGACATGATATACATTTTATGCCATTTCCTTTTGGCAGCCCGGAGTTTTAAGTGTATCTCCCTGAGGGATTCATTTTTAAGCCATGGCTGTGGCTTGTTAGTGCGGATAGTTTGTGATGTCATTGGACAGAATCTGTCCAGACAAGACAGTATATTTGTGGCAGTATTTATGCTGAGAGCGGAGAATAAGCCCAGTGGAGGCATAGTAGTGGTGACCAGCAATGAGTATTGCTCTACACAAAGGTCTTTGAGATTGCGTCGGAAAGTTACCATGGCTGGAGCAGCAGTAGCTTTCCTGTGAATGCTGATACTGAGCTGAATAAAGAAGTGGTCTGATACATGTAGAGGACATACCGTTAGTGAGTCAGCGTCACAATAACATGTGAAAATTAGGTCTAAGTTTTTTCCAGCTTAATGAGTTGGAGGGCTGGAGACCAACTCTAGATCGAAGGAATGCATGAGAGATTTGAAATCAGTAGAGCCGGGACAGTCAAGGTGGCTATTCATGTCACCTAGAATGAGCATGGGACACTCATGCTTTGGAATGGAAGACAGTAACATGTCTAATTCATTAGTAAATTCGCCTAGTTGCCCAGGAGGACGATAAATGACAATAATACCAAGTTTGACTGGTGAGCTAACCAGTGTGGCGTGGTATTCAAAAGAGGTATATGTGGTTGAAGGTAGTAGAGTGGTATATTGTAAGCCGTTAGCAATTAGCAAGCCTGTACGCCCACCTCGTCCGGACGGGTGAGGGGTGTGGCTGAAGGAATAATTATTTGATAGTGCCGCCAGTGTAGCAGTATTTTCTGGTTTGATCCAAGTTTCTGTCAGAGCCAGTAGTTGCAGAGATAAATGATTCGCATAGGAGGCGATGAAGTCAGCCTTGTTCACAGCTGACTGGCAGTTCCATAAACCCACAAAAATAGTAGTAAAAGTGGGAGGAGTCTGTGTTACTGGCCTGAGGTTAGCATGGTTTTGGTGCCGGTATAGGGTTCTGTGCTTTCTGTAGGACCCAGCGATAACGGGGATGTACTGATAGCACATGGCTGTGGCAGTAGGACTGGCTGCCTTGTTGGTGGCCTTGCTCAGAGGACTCGCGCAGGTAGACTCGCAGGTCTTTACCTGATTAGATCTTCACACGAGATGGGCTCCACACAACAGCTGACGTCTCAGCTGACACTTCGGCGGTTTAGAGTGTTTAAATAGGTGGATTGTCCACAGCTGGTGTGAGTTTGGAAAGGTACAGCTTAGAGAGTGGGCGTGGCACACGCCGCTCAGCCGAAACTGGTACACACGGTACCGAAACCACACTAAACATTGCGTTTAGTTTGCAATCGCAGCCAAAACAAGAGCAGTCTGGTGATGCTGTGTTTGTGATGTGATCTGTAACCTTGTCCGCAACAATTTGGAAATCAGCTTTACCAGACCGCCTTTTTAAGCTGTGAGGAAACCGCCCTAAGCCCAGCAACAATTTTCCAACAATTTAAATGTTGTGGTTGTAGTTTGTTGTCTTCTTTTTCACCACGAAACTGTAACTGTGCTGTGAATCTGCATCTACTTAACTGGTGAGGAAAAGCGGAATTACGAATATCAAACGAGTGAGTAATATTACATTAACTTTAGCACAGTTTGTGTTTCAGGCTGCGCATGTGTGACTCCACTGCCTTCATTCACATTGTGCTGAGTTTGAAATATTTCTTGCACAATTTTTTTTTCTCAGTTGTTTTCTTTAAGCTTTATGATTTAATGATGTGTGTGTGTGTGTGTGTGTGTGTGTGTGTGTGTGTGTGTGTGTGTGTGTGTGGT
>BRDA01024703.1:0-30222 GCA_036984385.1 Crenuchus spilurus
AAAAATAAACAGTGTTGCCAGATCTCGCGATAGAAACAAGCAACCAGCTCTATGAAAACAAGCCCAAAATAAGGCCAACTGGCAACCCACCACATTCTGTTAAACCATACCTGTCAAGTCTCCCGTTTTGGCCGGGAAACTACTGTATTTTACACCTCTTTCCCGGCTTCATCCCGTATTAGTATTTTCCCGTAAATTTCCCGTATTATACTTAAAAAAAATTCCCGTGCCTCTCAAACTGAAATGTCAGTAACCTCGTGAGAACTGCCACCCAGGCTGCTGCAAGTGGCAGTTCTCGCGAGGTTAGTGCAGACAGCGGTAACAAACCTGGAACAGGGAGAGATGGATGGATGCAAGGAGAGAGAGGGCATTCCTGCTAAAAAAGTAAAGACTTCATGTAAACGTCTAGAGAAATGGGCCATCAAATTTATCTTTCTAAAGAGGAGCAGGATGGGGAGTTATGCATTCTGTAAGGTTTGTAACTGCGAGTTTAGTGCAGTTAGTTTAGTGGGGAAGGAGTGATGTCAGCCAGCATGAAAAATCACAACCGCCGGCTAGAAACACAGAAACATGTGCAGGTGATGTTCGCATTTGTGACTAGCAAAACCACAGAGGCAGACCAGGTCATAAATGCGGAGGCTGAAATGGCAAAGCTGTGTGCCAAAAACAACATTGCCTTCACCTTCTGTGATGACTTCAACACGTGTGTAGCTGAGATGTTCCTGAACTCACATGAAAATAGGTAATTGAAATGAAATTATGAAACTGAAATGAATTATGAAAATGTGTCATTTAAATAAAATGTGTTTCACTTAAAGACAAGCAATGTGTATATATGCTGAAAATATGTCAAATAAATAAATGTGCTTCAATTCCCTTTTGTGTTTTCATTTAGGCTGTATTATAAGACTTACATATGTAGGAATGTCCACAGCATTTCAGTGTCAACAAAGGTCGGCCTTTTAGATTCTGATCATCTTATTGTAAGTGGTTCACAGGTGGTTATTTTATATTATCTGTCTGAAAATGTAAGGGATACTGAACATCAGTTGGGCTGGTGGGACGGCTCGAAACACGTGGCGGAAAATTTCCCTTATTTTTAAATCCAAAACTTGACAGGTATGTGATAAACAGAGGCCGCTTGTAAACGGTATAAAAGTAAACAATTGCCCAAATAAGCAATTTCACATTCAAAAACAAGCCCAAAAAACCACAACCCACGACTCACGAGATTTGCAAGTGACTTTAGAAAAAACAATCCCAACGTCGCTTATAATAAGCGGACTCGGCAACACTGTTGGCAACAGACATGTTATCATGAGGTTATCATGGGCTTTGTAGTTCCCACAATGGTAGTCCCACCAAGAAACACAGAGAACATTTACACTGATGCATTTAGTAGACGTTAGCAGAAGTTAGCAAAACTAATGTCCGATTAGACTACGCTTTTTTGGAATTAAAAGTAACATTTTAAGACTTTCATAAATTTAATTTAAGACCTTGGATGGATATCTGGCCGTTTTTAAAGCCTTTTTAAAGTTTTGAATTTTAGACTTTTTAAGACCCCGCAGGAACCCTGCTAACAATTGGGTGGGCTGACTGGCTACCAAACACATTTGGGGAGAAAATAGGTAAAAATAAAAATAATGTGTTGTCATTGAAAATTCTTAATGACACTAAACCTTTGAGCAGTAGTGTATGTATTCTGTATAGGTTACAGATTTATTTTTTGAAAAGTAATTCAGCAAATGACTGCAAAATGCAAAGTTTGAAAACGTGAAGCTCTGGTAAAAACCTACTGATCTAAATCACTGGAATAAAATCACAAACCCTCCTAAGATAAAACAGGCAGAACTCTTATTCTGATGGACCTTTTCGGCTTACAGCCAGTCATCTTGTTTTTGGGCCTTTGCCTGACGCTCATTTTCATGCACCAGTGTAAACAATATCATAAGGATGAATCAGCAGCATCTAGTCTTGAACTCTCTTTGCCAGCAGGGTCTTACTGATGCCCTCAAAGCATTTCCTGCCAAAGTTGAGTGTCATACACTTGTATCAGACCTTATCCTCCATCACTTTTGAGTACTGATTAGTTTAATTAGGTCTAAAGCCCTGTGCAGCCATTATTCAGGCATTTTCAAACCTCCAGGCTTGTTATCTGGATTGGTTAGCCCTCTCATCACCATGGGTCCACAAATTAAATCCTAGCCTCACTTCTGTTCCACAGCCTACTTCACCATGCTGCCCAATTACAGACATTTCAAGTAAATTACTTATGCAATCAGGTGATTACAATTCAATCGTACATGAATCACAAGCTCAACAACAATTTCTAGACTGCCAGAAAAATGATTTTTAATGTAACATTCTTTTTCTTCCAAAAGAGGCATCTTAATTGCAATGCCATTGTTTTTGCAATCTAATCAAAAGAAAGTGTAATCAAGAAAATCATCATAAAACAGTACTGATGTATTACATTTTACAGTGTTAATGTAGCATATGGAATGGTTTACACATGCAGCAGATGTAGAAGTAATTACATTTAACAAGCTGACTGTTTATATATATATATATATATATATATATATATATATATATATTGCTGGTAGATGTACATATAAAGTACTGCAAAAGGTTTTGCTCAAGTTTTGAAGTTTTGATTTAAAGTGCCATCTATCAAAGAAAAAGCATTAAAATTAAAGCAAATATTAAATGCAAAAAAACAATATAAAATACAATATGAAGCTATTTAAAGTAAGTCAATGCACTGATTTAACCTTTTCCAAACTTCTACTCATGAGAGTCCAAGATTTGTCATGACCATTCATTACCTGGTTTGAAGCTTTCATTAAACTTCAGAAAGCTTCTTACAACTATTTGCTCTCTATAGTACCATCACAACACGCATTTTGCCAATAAGCTAAATATTACATTTTGAATTTGAGTAAATTACTCTTCAAACAGTTTCAATATAAAAAAGACTTGAATTATGTCACATTACATGTAATTAATATGTAGTCATTACACATAATCAGGGGTGCACATAATCTTTTTGGTCTAGTTCTCAAAGGAGCACCTACAGATGTTGCTTGGTGCTCACCTTTTACAATGCTGGAAAATACTACAAGCATTGATCATCACTACCCTCCTGACATCCACTGTTTGGAGCCATGCTATCTCCTGCAGCCATTTTTAAGCGAATACTCTTTTTTTACCTTCAGTCTCAGTCTGGTGTTTCTTTGGAGGTGGTGGAATACTAAAGTAATTACTTAATGTAGCTTGTTTCTTGGACATGCTGATGAATCGGTGGAAATCTTGAAAAACAGTGAAAAAATAAGCTAGTACTAGTTATCAATTAATTACTCTCTTGAGCCCGCCTATGTTACCACCAGGGTTGCCAGATCCATCAAAATTATTCAGCCAAAAGTCAGTCTGAAACCCGCCCATCAGAAGGTTAAACTAGCCCAAAATATATGTCTGTCACACGTTGCAAATGGCAAAACAACTACGAGTGTACGATTTAGTATTTTGTTTATAAGGGATTTATTATCAGTCCATCAAACCTTTTTCTTTATCCTAGTCCTTGCAATTATACCGCCTCTCTCTCTCTCTCTCTCTCTCTCTCAGGCTATCTTTCCTTATATTATGTTCTCTTCGTTGTTACTGTTGTATTCAAACTTCCTTAGTGTCGACTTTGTACACGTTTGCCCACCATGTTGAAGTAATATCCTAGGCAACCGGCCGTGGCAATAAAGTTACCCAATAAAATGCATCCCGCCACCCTTGAAAGTTCACCCGCGACTGGATTTTCAAAAAAACTATTTGGCGTGAAAACCGCGAACCTGTCAACTCCGGTTACCGTGGCCAAACATAATCAAGTAAATGGTGCGCACACACACGTCACGTTGTAATTCACGTTGCGCATTGTTAATTTTAACCACGCATGCGCAGCACTTATGTGCATCCCTGCACATAATATGTCACATACAGTACCAGTACCAACAATCTGGACACATCTTCTTGACATTCAGTGGTTTTTCATTATTTTAAAGTGTTCTGCATTGTAGATTAATACTAAAGTCATCCAAACTATGAAGAAATACATATGTAATTATTTAGCAAACAACAGTGATAAACAAACCAGAATAGTTAGTTAAGTGATACTTTTCTGAATGTACAGTGCCAGTCAAAAGTTTGGACACACATTCTGGACATTCAGTGTTTTTTCAAAATTTAAAAAAGTTCTGCATTGTAGATTAATACTAAAGTCATCCAAACTATGAAGAAATACATCTGTAATTATTTAGTAAACAAAACAGTGTTAAACAAACCAGAATATGTTTATATTTTAATTCTTCAAAGTAGGCACCTCTTGCTTAGATGACAGTTTTCTTGGCATTTTCTCAGTCAGCTTTATGAGGTAGTCACCTGGAATGGCTTTCAGTTAACAGCTGTGTCTTGTCAAGAGTTCATGACTTGTATTTCTTGCCCTCTTAATGTGTTTGAGACATCAGTTGTGTGTCTACTTTGAAGAATCTAAAATCTAAAACATATTTTGGTTTGTTTAACACTTTTAAGTTTACTACACAATTCCTTATATGTTCCTTCATAGTCTTGATGACACTACTGGGAGTGTCATACTGGGATCATATGATTATGATTCATTACACACTTAGAATTAGCAGACCAATGGAGGATGGGTCCCCCATGTGAGTCTGGTTCCTCCCGAGGTTTCTTCCTCCAGCTCTGAGGGAGTTTTTCCTTGCCACTGTCACCGTTGGCTTGCTCACCGGGGATTAGGGATTAATGATGATGTCTGTTATTGCTAACCCTGTAAAGCTGCTTTGTGACATCAGTTGTAAAAAGCGCTTTATAAATAAATTTGAAATTTGAATACTGTATTTAAAATATACGAAAAATTACAAATTAAAAAGAATTAGAAGGTCTGTCCAAACATTTGACAGGTACTATATGTTGCACTAGTTGAAATATAATATGAGTTAATATAAAATATGAGCATATGGCAGTATCAACATGTTCAGTTGAGAGAAAGCAGAAGGTTTTATTGTAACATACATTTGAATGATTTGAAATAACAAAATGGTATATTCAAGAGACCACATAAAAGGTTATTTCAGATAAGGAGCCCTAGAAAAATACATATGCTGTTCTGGAAAAAATTAAAGAGATTACTCCAAATCAAACAAAGCTGAGCTGGTTAAATTTTTGGCCTTGAGTGTTTAAAGGAAGTGCTTACCACAGTGAGGTTGTTGCGTACACAGATTTGCAATTTAAGATAACACTTGGTTATTTAAGATATGCTGAAACTCTTGTAGTAGTACATTTTGTTGCAATATTACAATGAAAAGAGCATATAAACCTTACCATGTTGGTAAGGTGGGGAATCATGTTGGGTACAGGGAGGGAGGAAGATATGGGGGCATACAGCTTAGCAATTAATTAAAATAAATGCTAGCTAATTGTTAAACAGTGCCAACAAGCACAGCTGCACTGATCTTCTGTAATTTTCAGTACAAAATCAGTGAATGCTAAACTATAAGTCTAACAAGCACAACTGTGAAATGGTAAACAATGCTAATTAAGGTAGAACAATGAAGTTTGTTGTAATGTTAGCATTAGCTTAGCTTGCATCACAAACGCAACAGAACAGGTTAAATTCTGCCTTTCATTTTTGTGTACAGTTAAGGACATCCTCAGACCTCTTCAGTACAGAATGGCATCTTTCCTCACACTAAAGGACTCACCTGAATCTAAAAATACAATCATCATACCTGACACTAGCTCCATAAGTAAGAAAGCCCATCAGCGTCTCTACTCTCTGAGAAGGCTAAGGAAAGCTCATCTGCCGCCTCCCATCCTCAGCACCTTCTACAGACGAACCATAGAGAGCATCTTGAACAGCTTCATTACTGTCTTGTTTGGAAATTGCTCTGCTTTTGACTGCAAGACTCTCCAGCGTATAGTGAGGATGACCGAGAAGATCATTGGCGTCACTCTCTCATGGACATTTACAAGAAGCCCTGCATCTGAAAAGGTCTCAGGATTGTGGAGGACCCATCACATGGCCTCTTCACCCTGCTGCCTTCTGGTAGAAGATACCACAGTATTCAGACCTTCACTGCTAGACTGTCCAACAGTTTCATCCCTCAGGCTGTCAAACTCCTTAACACACACAGTCTGACTCTCAAGAACTAAATACCTCTGCACATTTGCACATCACTGCACACTGTCGCAATCACTGCAATATTTGCACACGGCAATATTGGCATGTATGCACATTCTGCACATTTCATAATTACAGAAACACTGTAGCATGGAAACTACCCCACTAGTCAAATGCTCAGTACTTTCTACTAATCATCATGAAATTTGTCTTGTCTTGTAACATGTCTCAGTCTAGTCAGAGGACTTGTATTATAGTATAGGTTCTGTACAACTGCATGTTTATTGTATGCTGTCAATGCCTTATGTTCTATGTGGCACCTGGTCTTGGGGGAACGTTGTTTCATTTCATGATGTACTGTATATAGCTTAAATGAAAATTAAAACCCCATGAAACTCTTGAGATGTGTTTCCAAACGTCAGACAATAAGCCATCAGGCCAAACAGGTACCTACACTACAGCACAAGTCATTTGACATCACTCACTCAGTTTTGAGTCTTTAACTATAACTTTTTAGTAGACTATGAATGAGCTGCACTGAATATTTTTGTGCACTAGGGGTCAACCAGTAGCTAAGCAAGGCTGGCCTTACTCCAAACAACTTTTCAAGCAATTTCACTGTAGCTGATAAATTTCCAAAGTCAGAATAGAACCCTGTGAATCTTGCTAGAGATAAAGCGAGCTCCTGTCATCTCAATCGTCTGGTGTAAGGTGGTCAAGACAGCTGTGTTACCCCAGTCTCTTTCTCATCTTTATGTTACAATAAAATCAACCTTGTTTAGTATCTTCAGCACCAAACAGGAAGCAGCTGTCTCCATGAATTTAACCAGGTTCGTTTTCACATTGTGCAGCCTTTTTCCCCCCTCCCTGAACAAACTATTGCATACACAAGGGCAGCTGTGGCCATAAACTGCTATTTCTGCTCTGCTGTTCAAGTTTCTCTTCATGTAAATTTCATGCAAGAGCATGAAGTGAAACAATCTCAAAATGAATCTAATTGCAGTCTTGCAAGCAGTGATCCTGCAAGATTTGAGGTGTTGACAGTTGAAATACAGGCTATTTACACACAAAAGAGATAATAGCCTCAGTATTTGGTAAAACATGGCTGCTTATTTAGTTCAGTGGTGTTTTCAGGGCCTTTGAGAGTATAAACTGTAACTTACATTACATTACATTGCATTTAGCGGACGCTTTTATCCAAAGCGACTTACAATAGTGGGGAAAGTACAAATGCGAAAAATACTAGAGTTGTACTAGTATTTACTAGTACTACTATACTAGAATTAACATTTCGATATCGAATGCTGAGTGCATATCAGTATCATGGGGAGTATTTGGGATCACTAGAGCAGGTGCTCTTTGAAGAGCTCAGATTTTAGGAGTTTCTTGAACCCAGTGAGGGACACCTCTGCTCTAGTGGCGGTAGGCAGCTTGTTCCACCATCTGGGAACTACTGAGGAGAACAGTCTGGATTGCTTTGTGTGAATGTTAGGCAAAGCAAGGCGACGTTCAGTGGACTTGACGGTAACTTGTAAAATGACCCGTACTATACACAGTCAAGATGATGTGGGAATGTGTTTACAGCTCAAAAAGTTACAATTCTTGTTTATTTACCCTCTAAACCTAACAATTTATTATGCAGGTGACAAAAGATTGTGTGTAAATCATGGGGCAAGCAAAATATGCATTGGTTTGTATTTAATAAAATGTTTTGCATGTCATAAACATATGCATGTGAGAATGTTTTTATTGAAATTTAGGAGGGTTTATTGGACACTATATTACAGCAATTGAACAATTACACTATACTGTATTGTCATATCAATAATGCTGTCACTGCCCTTAACTCATAAATGAGTCCTCCATCTTATTATACACAACAGAAGAACAGCAGACTCATCTATTCCTTATTATTAGTTAAATGGACAGGAACAGTATGCATATGATGCAGGTGTGTGTGTGTGTGTGTGTGTGTGTGTGTGTGTGTGTAACTTATAAAAAGGTAGATAAAGCATGTGATGCTGAGGATACTGAGTATCAGTAGGCCTCATATCAACGACTGACCCTGCATTGTCTTTGATTCTTGAGGTCACTGCAGTTTGCTGAACACAGGTAACGCTGTGCACGTGGTTATGCAGCCACAGGACGTTTTAGTACACAAACAAGCAACACACACAGGCTACTGCTGTTCATGGATGCTGTAGCATCAGCATCACGCTGATTCCCAGGGAAGTGAGAGAGCATCCTTCCTGGCCTTTCCTTCCTGCCTTCCTTCCTCTACACTGCTTGTTTCTGCCTCTTGCAGCATCCCTCTCTCCTCTCCTCCCTGCACTAACCAGATCAGCGAACAACGTAAACCAGCAGCAGAGCAAAAATGATTCTCACACATTACCTTTTCCTGAAAGAGCACTTAGCGTTAGCATTCACTTCAGACGCCACAGCAGCAGCCACTATCAGCTCAGGATGTCGTCACATGACTCGCTACCACCTGCTCGGTCACATGACAGCCACACGACATTCTGGGATATGTAGTTTGTAATGTATGTGTCAGAGTTTCCAGGTTACGCCAAATTTGGCTACTTCGAAAATGCAGTTTCAGTTTCAGTTTTCAGTATGTACCACATACATATTTATTTATTTATTTATTTATTTATTTATTTATTTATTTTCATTTATTTTCATTTAAATTATGGATCATGGAATGATCCATAATATGGAATTATGGATTATGTTTTATATAGTTCTTATTATTTATATAATTAGTTTTTATCATCTTCTCCTGTCAATCACTTGCAAAGCACTTTGAACTTGAATCTGTTTTGTATGAGAAGTGCTATATAAATAAAGTTTTGATTGATTGATTTGACTGATTGATTAGTCTTGTCTTTGGTGTTCTAGGTTGCCTTGTTTGAGGGTAAAGGTCATATTCATCACTGGAAGAATCTGACAACATACTATATGCTAAGCTTTCTATTCCCTTCCTGACTGCTGTCAAGAAAAACTATCCTCCATTGACTCCAAACAGTCTAAACAACATAGTCTTATCTCAGAAACCGCTAAATTTATGGGATGTTCTAGAACGACTGTAGTGAAGGTGTACAGAGAATGGTCTTCTCATACATTGAGTGACTCCCCATGGCATAATCTAGGCCTGTAAAGCAGATGTGTGATTAATGATTGTGATATACAAGTTTTTGTAAAGAATTGTACATTGAAAGGAGCCAAACAAATTCTATGTTTGTTGAAAAAGTTTCAAACCATGAATTAGCAGAGCATTGTATTACACTTTGTATGCTTTTACTTTTTTTCAGGTAGCCAATCCTATCACTTGTAATGTCACTGAGTCTAGGAAGGTGCAGACTAACACAGGCCTCTGCCTATGCATGTGAAGCCAAGCCACTGCCTCTTTTCCAACCACTGCTCATACATCACCCCTGGGAGGCCAACGTGTGAGAGCCAGCCTACATTACTTAATAGTGCTGGGGAGAGAGTTCAATCCTACCCACCCAGAGAGTGCACAGCCAATTTTGGCCCAACTGCCAATGGCAAGCAGCATGACCTGGGATCCAAACTCACTATCCTCAGATCATAGTGACAGCGCCTTAGTCCACTGGGCCACTCAGGGTCCCCTATGATTCATTTATAAATGAAACTAACGAGAAAGAAAAAAATCTGTTAAAATGATTTATTACTGTTTTTGGGGTAAATAAACTTAAAAACACAAGACACAGCCCCAGGTTGAGCTAGTCTTGGGTTAAACTCTGTAAACGTTTAGAATTCCTCCTTCACAAGAACAGTTTATTCTGTAGAAAACTTGTCTTAATACTATAGAACCATATTGAATGTCAAAGTTTAAAAAGAGAGCGCTAAAAGTTGGGAGGACACATTAAGTGAGAATGTGACCTCTCCGGATGGGGCCGTACAAGCTGCAGACCCAGGTGGGGGGCAGCTGTTGTTGGGGGTGCAGAGAGTGGCTGTTAATATTACATTAGCCTGTGTGTATCAGGGTCAGCATCCGGCTGCTCCGCTGGGTTAAGAGAGAGAGAATGTGAGGAACATCCTTAGGGACAGGCTCCTCTCTCTACCCACGCACAGATACACAGACACACACACACACACACACACACACACACACACACCTTCTGGTTCTCTCGGGCACAGGAGGAGAAAGAGAGGAGAGACGTGTTAAATACAGGTGGCAGACTGAGGCAGGGCAGAGGGAAAGTGCATTAACGAGAGTGTGATGTTATTGCAGATGCCCTCATGACCTTCACACACTAACAGTGTGGGCATGCAGAGTCCCTGACAGCTCAACACTCTGCAAGGCAGCAATGCCAGTGGCTTCAGTTTCTTCGTCAAAACATTATACATATGCTACAGTTCCCATAGACAGCATATGTTCAGATGTTAAAACACCTTAATTTGGTAGACAGATGAAATACTGATCTGATCTGAAATAACAGTGTTGTTTAACAAAAAAAAACTCATGTATATAACATGTATATAACGTCATTGAGAATACTTTGGTGGGAAATGGATTGTACATGTCTCAAAAGTAAGGATATGCAATGTTTTGCAGAAGATTATGCAATTTTAGACACAAGCTGGAAGGGTGGAAACCTGTTAGACTGTGTCACCAACATGGCAGTGATCTTGAATGCCACACTTTGGATTCAACTTCAGTTTTACAAATGGGAAGGTAGGTGTGTGACACATCAAACTAAAAGAGAATTCCACCTGAAAAACAATGGTGTATATCATGTCAGTGTAACTTTATTCATCCTCATGTTAAAACAGTGATTCTATGTGAAAACAGAAAATTGATCATAAGAGCTACAGAATGTGCTCAATATGCTTTCCAGCATGTAACATTAAAGTTAAGGCTTTCCTTTACTCCCATTGTTGATGAACTTTCACCAAAACATCTGGCTGAACGCTAACACAAGCATCAACAGTCTTTAAGATGAATAACATTCACAAAGTAATCAAACGCCTGGACATGACCCTACAGATAGAAATCCAAAGACATTAACTCAGAAGAATGTGGTGTCCACTTGATTGGACACTTATGACTTATCTCTTTTTGGACTGATGATGGCCACCTTGTTGGTCTTCTGCTTCCCCCACATCTAGTGACTTAAGCTTACTGCCTGCAAAACTATTTTCTATGAGTATATGTACTTTTTTTCCAAAGGTGCATATGGAACCAATGGTCAAAATGGTTACAAACACAAATAGTCATGTAATGGTGTCCTGTGAGGTAGCCAGTAGATACATTAAATACTTTTGACATTTGTTTCCTATCAACACAGAAGAATTATGACTCTGCAGGATGGGTGCATTTCACATCACACCACTCTGTATACATTTTCTATATCTTCTCTATTTAATTTTACTAGAGCCACTATTTTGAAGGTGTACTGAGAATAGAGCACCTCCCAAAGTGCTAACAGTCTAACAGTGGTACCCCAAAGACAACTGCTGCCAATAGGGAACAATGACTCGGACAAGTGGCACAGAGCAATTAACACACCACAGTGGAACAGTTAATCCCTATAATGAACACCGGAGCAATGAGGAAAGTATCAAGGATCAACAGTGAGCAAACACTTTTACATCTGGGCAGACGCATGGTTAATGGTCACAACATTCTGATATCACTTTAACTTACAAGAAGGTTTTGTAAAGAGCCATCAATTCAAATGCAGTTAAATGACATCACTCCAAAAATTTTATTTAACCCCTCAAAGTACACTGTTATTCACATCCTGAGGCTTGTTGTTCTATAACTGCATGGTAAATGAGGCAAAGTGTTTATTATGAAGTAATCAAAATATGTAAGTGTGGCCCTACCAGCTGATAAGTAAAGGTTAAGGGGTTAATAACCTTTGACAGATGTATATCCAACAGTCCCGCCAATCTGAATGAAAGCTAAAAGGGTTATGCAGACCCCCCAGCTGCCTGCTGCATTCTCTCACAGAATCTGGGAGAAGAGCTGTGGTGATGGGATATGAAATGAAACAGCATGCAACAGCCTCTATCCTGAATTATAGATGGCTTCCATCTGCTGACAGAGGGCCGGTCTGTCAGGCCTCCTCAGTGTCATCGCTCTGTGCGCTAAGCGGTCATGTCCCGTTCCCTGTCACCTCCCCGAGAAAAAGGAAAATCCCATACTCTTTGTCATCTCTCTGCAGAAACTGAGTGGTGCCATACCCCAGAGTGCAATTTAGCACAAAATGAGGTGATATCACTCGTCAAGACATGGAGAGTTTATAAGGCGGAGACATTCTGGAACATTTAGTCTGTAATATACACTTTTTTATTGAAAATGATTGAGTTTAATGTCTCATTGATTATTCTGAAATGAAAGCATATGAGTTAAATAAGAACTCATGGAATCAATTTATAGACCAAAATGTATCTAAACTTTGGACACAAAGTAGCATCTTTGTCAGATATAACAGCTGAACACACTCATGACATTCTTTCTACAATAGACATCAAATATTCTTCAGACAGTTCTTCACAAATCTGTTGCAGAAGTTCACATAAATGTTGGCACTTGTAGGTTTGCTTTGCTTTTCACTTCATCCCAAATCAGCTGGATGGGGTTTAAGTCTGTAGACTGTGTCCACTCCATGTTTTCAAGCTGACCATCTTATTCTTTTCTCCTGCGATAGTTCAGGCTGAGCTTGGACTTATGTTTTGGGTTATTTATCTTGCTGTAAAATGAACCTCTGACCAACTAGGCACATATCAGAGACATTCTAAAACTTGTTCTAAAACCTTTGTTGAAAATATTTTGGATTTCTCATTGAATAAGCTTGAAATGTATAGAAATACATACAGTGAGGAAAATAAGTACTTGAACACTCTGCGAATTTACAAATTATCCCACTTAGAAATCATGGAGGGGTTTGAAATTTTCATCTTAGGTGCATGTCCACTATGAGAGATATAATCTAAAAGAAAAAAATCTGGAAATCACAAAGTATGATTTTTTTAATCATTTATTTGTGTGTTACTGCTGCAAATATAAGTATTTGAACACCTGCCCATCAGCAAACATTCTGGCCCTCAAAGACCTGTTAGTCTGCCTCTAAAATGTCCACCTCCACTCCACTTATTATTCTAAATTAGAAGCACCTGTTTGAGATCGATAGCTGCAGAAAGACACCTGCCCACCCCACACAATCAGTACAACTCCCAACTACTAACATGGCTAAGACCAAAGAGCTGTCCAAAGACACCAGAGACAAGATTGTAAACCTACTCAAGGCTGAAAAGGGCTACGGGGCAATTGCAAAGCAGCTTGGTGAAAAATGATCAACTGTTGGAGCAATTATTAAAAAAGGAAGAAGCTAAACATGACTGCCAGTCTCCCTCTGACTGGGGCTCCATGCAAGATCTCACCTCGTGGTGCATCAATGATCCTAAGAAAGGTGAGGAATCAGCCCAGAACTACACAGGACGAGCTGGTCAATGACCTGAAGAGAGCTTCCAAGGTTACTGTGGCTAATACACTAAGACGTCATGGTTTAAAATCATGCATGGCAAGGAAGGTTCCCTTGCTTAAATCAGCACACGTCCAGGCCCGTCTTAAGTTTGCCCATGACCATTTGGATGATCCAGAGGAGTCATGGGAGAAAGTGCTGTGGTCAGATGAGACCAAAATATAACTTTTTGGTCTTAATTCCACTCGCTGTGTTTGGAGGTCGAAGAATGATGAGTACCATCCCAAAAACACCATCCCTACTGTGAAGCATGGGGGTGGAAGCATCATGTTTTGGGGGTGTTGTTCTGCACATGGGACAGGATGACTGCATTGTATTAAGGAGAGGATGACCGGGGCCATGTATTGTGAGATTTTGGGGAACCTGGCTGATCTGGAGAAGATCTGTGTGGAGGAATGGGCCACAGGAGCATGATAACACAACAAGGTAGACACTACAGTGACTATGTTGACAAACATACATACAAGGGCTGTGAGACATGAGTGAGCTTTAAAGCAAACAACAGGCTAGGAATGTGATGGCAGGGCTGTGAAAACAAGACTCTGGTGCTGACCATGACGAGGACATGACAAGGAGACATGATATGAATGTAAACAAAAGAACCACGTGGAGACAAGATGGCACATTGCATATTAAGGAGAGGATGACCAGGGCCATGTACTGCGAGATTTTGTGGAACAACCCTCAGTTAGAGCATTGAAGATGGGTCATGGCTAGGTCTTCCAACATGACAATGACCCAAAGCACACAGCCAGGATAACCAAGGAGTGGCTCCGTAAGAACCATATCAAGGTTCTGGAGTGGCCTAGCTCACAGGTGTTCAAATACTTATTTGCAGCAGTAACACACAAATAAATTATTAAAAAATCATACATTGTGATTTCCAGATTTTTTTCTTTTAGATTGTATCTCTCACAGTGGACATGCACCTATGATGAAAATTTCAGACCCCTCCATGATTTCTAAGTAGGAGAACTTGCAAATTTCAGTTCAAATACTTATTTTCCTCACTGTAAATACTATAGATCTAAATTTGAGTATGGATTTTATGTGTCAATAAAGGTATTTTGTGAAGCAAATATTCCCTCCATCAGTGTAAGGGTTAAATCTGTTATAATAATGTTATTAAGTGCCATTAAGCCAATTCTGACTCCTGGCGACTATATTGATGCTATTTCTCTAGAACGTTCTGTCTACTGTTTGGGTTTTCAGGTTTCCTAATGGCTCAGGTTTCAACTGTCCCAAATGTTTATTCAAATTAACAGTTTTTTTTTTTTGTCATAATTTGTCCAAAATAAGAGATCTTTAGTTTGTTTATCTTGGCGTTTAATGTAAGACGAGCATTGATTTGGTTGAGAACCAATTTATTAGCTTTCTTTGATGTGAACTGTTCTCTCAAAGTTTCCTCCAGCACTGAAGTTCAACAACATCAATATTTGTTCTGACCTGCTTTATATTGTCCAGCTTTTAGATCCATAAAGAACCACAGAGAGGAACGCAGTCTGGAAAAAGTCTTTGTTTGAAGAGACAAATCGTTACATTTAAAGATCTGTTCCAGTTCCTTCATTCCTTGTTCTACTGGCTGTCAGTCTGTAATTGTCAGATCCATTCGTATTAATGATTGATCCAAGTAGACACTGTCTTCTTTGGTAAAATTAGTGGTCTTTCCCATTCTCATACATGTTGTCTTCTTTATATTCAGCTGAAGGTTCATTTTTTCACTTTGTTCCTTAAATTTCTTTACAAGGGCTTCTGGTCTTTCTGATTTTCTGCTTTGAGTATTGTATCATCCACATATTGATGCTTATTGAGTTTTTTCTCTACCAATCCTGAATCCTTGGTCATCTTCCTTCAGTCCTACATTTCTCATGATAACAATAATGCTGCAATACCTCAAAGTGAGGTGATATCACCCCTCAAGACAAGAAGATTCACTCTCTCATTGTAATATTATTTTTTAAAGTTTCTACACTTTTTGAAATAAAGGTTTTTGTTACTCTCATGGCAATTTATTATCTGTAGGGGTTCTTTTAACTTTAAAAAGGTTCCTCACTCTCACGTATATATTGGTCATAAGAATGGCCATTGCAAGGTTCATTAATGACTTCCATAGAACATGGTTCTAATTATATCTATGAAACCTCTCACAGCAGCCATCCCCATCAATGTCCTCATGCTTTTCATTTACGTTTTCAATGTGCCATCTTATCTCCACGTGGTTCTTTTGTTTACATTCATATCATGTCTCCTTGTCATGTCCTCGCCATGGTCAGCACCAGAGTCTTGTTTTCACAGCCCTGCCATCATATTCCTAGCCTGTTGTTTGCTTTAAAGCTCACTCATGTCTCACAGCCCTTGTCTGTCATTGTTTGTCAACATAGTTACTGTAGTGTCTACTGTACCTTGTTGTGTTATCATGCTCCTGTTATGTTGTCATCGTCAAGTGTTAGTCTCTCACAGTTTGTCTTAGCCTTGTTTTTTTCTCCATAGCCTCATTTGTTTTGTTTAGTTTCTTCAATAAAGCCATGTTTCTGGAACCCCTGTTCAATAAAGCCATGTTTCTGGAACCCCTGTTCAATAAAGCCATGTTTCTGGAATATGGTTTCCTCCTGGCCATTTTTGACACTTACGGATGTATCATTTGACCAAAGACGTGTGCGGTTTCTTTTTGTTCTTCTCATAGTGTTCCCTCAGCAAGCATTCAAAGCAAGTTAATTATACAATTGAAGCACTTTTTACTCAGTCTCTGACTGTAATATATTAAACCTCTCACTGGAAAAGATAAAGATATGGGAAATCTAACTCTACACAAACAAATGATATACTTCTCGTAGACTGAACTGGTGAATTTATGTGCACAGCCTATCACAGCTTAAATGAGCACGTATTAGCCTGATTAGTGGGTTGTATTGGTTATCTTTATGCTGTACTGTAAGCCAGACTTAATTGACTGTATTATTGTCCAATTAATAGGGTCTCAGTAGGGTGCTTCCCACAGTTAATTTACTTTAAATAGTGCTGCTATTGCACACATCACACTTCATAAATGGGTCAAAAATTGGTCTTTGGAGTGATGCCATATAAGAAATCCTAAAATCCTTTCAAGGAATGTTCCTTTAAAGTAGCGCTTTGCTAGAAGGCAGATATATACATGTTCAAGGTTATACAGAAGGAAAGGAGGAGGAGCTTCAAGCCTGGTCCTTTTTCCTAACCTTGTTTATCTTGTAATACCATATTTCTGTGACCCTCCCACCACTGCTGCGGTGTCCCTGGCCACACCTCTGTCTGGTCATGTGTCATGTGCTTGTGTTTACATAATGTCATAGCTTGTTTCATTGAGTCTCGTCTCCGTTCACAGCCCTGCTTGTGGATCCTATTTGATTACATGTGCTTTAAAAAGCCTTCCCAGTGTTTCAGTCCTGGTCTGTCATTGTATTGTTGCCTTGATATGTACGTCAACCCTGTTATATCTCCACAGCCTCATAGTACCACAGCCAATGTTCCCTCTAATTTTTCATGTGTCTGAGAAAACACATATACTCTCTGAGTGGTGCCTTGAACCACTGTGAGCAACATTGTGCCCTCAAATCAAATCGAATCAAATTTATTTATAAATCACTTTTTACAACTGATGTCATGAAGCAGCTTTACAGGGTTATTAATAACAAACCCAAAGCACTGTGGTCACGCCAGCATCACACCCATCCAAGTTGCATGGTTTATTAAAAGAATCTAATTACAGTACTAACTACACTATTAATAATATGGTAGCATAAGTGTTTATTAGTTTTTATAACAGATTAATCCCCATCAAGAACATTTAATAGTAACATAATTAGCAAAAAAACAAAAAAAAAAAACAAAAAAAAAAAAAGGAAAGGAACTGACTTCTTCATTTCACATTTGCAGTATTTGCAATATGCCTTTTTCTCATCATTAGCAACACTTTTAATCCATTACATTAAACCTTTTTTTTTCTTCAAACCCAGTCCTTGCAATACCCGAATTTCCCCTATTTACCTGGCATATTAGCTAGCGACTGTCTTCTCTTCACCCTCTCTCTCTCTCTCTCTCTCTCTGCCTCTCCTTCCTTAGGTCATTATGTTCATGGGTGGCGCCGGGGGGGGTGGCTTGGGGGTGCTTTTGCTACCCCTAGGATGGCCATAGCACCCACACAGCACCCCCAAGAAAATCTTACAAAAAATATTTCCGAGTTATGTCTAGTACTTTTTTAGATGCCTCCCATTTTCTGACAATGAATGCATCACATAATGTTACCTTTGAGACGACCCCCATTTTCAGAAAATCCTCTGTGTGTGTCAGGACTGCCCAACATTCAGTCAGCTCACAACAACCAGCGCGGAGAGGACGCGCTCGCTCAGCCAATCAGCGAATGGTCCAAAGGTCGCACTCACCAGAGTACTGAGTGTAAGAAATGACAAAATAAATCGGGCGATCATGAGTGTAGAGCGTGATCACTTGAATGCAGATAATTAGTTCAGTTCTGAGCAACATGGCATCGTCTACTGGACGTAGGTCTTTTTCAGTTTCAGTTTTCAGAGCTAGAAAAAGTTTGAGGGGGCTTATATTAGGGAGGGGGCTTCTAAACGGATGTATACAGTATATAATTTTTAGTGTGTGAATACCATGTATAATTTAAAAGATTTAGATAAAAGCATTATTTTCAAGCAAAAAATAAACACATAAGGCCAACGTAGTTGATCTAATTCAGCAAATGGGTGCAGCACTCATTTAACTTTTGATGGTAGAAACATTAATCTCCCATTTTGGCAGCACGCTCGTGTTGACGATAACTTGCGTGAATAAAGAAAAATATGTCACTGGTATGAAAATCTACATTTGGGTAATATCCTGGCATATTTGCACACCATGAAGCATTATGGTAGCATGGCATGATTATTTCTAACAATATTCTAAATGAGTTTATTTTTGCGCTTCAACTAACGCTAAAAAGGATCAATGTTTTGTAGAACCAAAACAAAATATAGACAATGTGTCTGTTATTGCAATAATGTTAAATAATAATAAAATAATTTTTATTTAAAGGATAATCAATTCGTCAAACTGAATTGTTAATAATTCATTGTAAAACGCATAATACACATTTAATAAACAGCAGTGATGCGTAACAAGCAGGGCATATGCCGTTTGTTGCAGTAGAAATTAAACTGACTTGCACATTAATGGGAAAGCCTAAATTATAGAGCACCCTCGCTTAAAAGTCAAGCTACCCCATAGCACCAGCAAAAGAAAATCTCTGGCGCCACCCCTGGTTATGTTCTTGTTCGTATTGTTGCATTCAATCTTCCAACACCCACTTTTCTGTTGTTTTTTGGCGGCCGCCACCCTTGAATTTTCACCTGCGACTAAATTTTTAAACAAGCCCAATTTGGCGTGAAATTTGCGAACCTGGCAACCCTGGCCACACCACTTTGCTAGCTAATACACACGTGTGGTGGCAGGTAAGGATGCTGTCATAACAGCTGCATAAATAAGTTTGTGAATTGCATCGTTGGCTGGAGCAGCCAGTCACCGGTCACTCACTGACTCACATTGCAAAATAGTACAAAATGAATTATGTGTTTATTTTATTTTAAATTCAGATTGGATTTTTTTGTGCGCAATTGCGCACGCGCGCAGCTTACAGGGAACAGTGACCACAGCCACAATGTTTATGTGAGTTTTGACTGCAGTAAAAGTCACGTTACTGGATCCCGCTGTATTCCATCTCCTCCTGCTTCACAACCACAGCCAAGCTGACAATTGCCATATGTGAATGTGACAAATCTATTTTTAAAGGTTAAAGATTCTCTACACACAGGCATGCATAAAAAAACAGTTCATTTTTGTTTATCATTTAATTAAAAAAGGTATTTCATAGCAATACATTTGGTAGTAGTTATACACTGTGGGCAGGTGCTAGGTCCTGCTGGAGAAGGGAAATTGGCACCTCCATAAAGCTTGCCAGCAGATGGAAGCAAGAAGTGCTCTAAAATCTACCTGGTAGGCAGCTTCAATTACTAACACCATCAGATGACATGGCACCAAAAACCACAGACTGTGGAAACTTCACACTGGCCTTCAGACACCTTGGATTGTCTATCTTTTCACTCCCTCTACAAACTCTAGGATCAATTCAAACTCAAAATCTAATTTCCAAATTAAATGCAAATTTTCTGAAAAGCAGACATTGGATCACTGGTTCAGGAATAATTTAATATTAGGAATGCAGCAATTGTAGCCAGAGACATACAGAGTATTTATAATGTTTGAATAGTAATTTACTCAAATTCAAAATTAAATATTAATCGTATTTTCCCTTTTGAAATAAATTATGAGCAAAAACCTTTTTCACAATATTCTAGTTTTTTGATGTATAACTTAATATAGTTTAAAATCTATATTTTTTGTAGAAGCACACATGTAATCCAACAACCATTTGACTTTGAGTGTATAATTTGTTGTCTGTCTCAACATACTTGACCAATAAAACTGATTCTGACTCTAATTCTGACTCTAATTTTGATTCTGAGAGCTGAAACATAAAAAGCACAGATTTTTTCTTCAAATCTTTCTCCTCTCAAAGTAGCAGCAACATGCTGTTTCATACCGTAATGGAAAAATCAGCTAATGTGAAGCCATCTTGCAGCAGTGGACTTTAGAGGTAATACCGTAAAGTGAGGTGCTTCAGCACCATTACTGCCCACTCCCACTCACCCTGAATAATCACTTACACACAACAGCACACTACACTACTAGCCTTGAGAAGGCAGCTTGGACAGAAAAGACAAATTAAAATCAGTAACACAGATAGAAGCACTCAGGTAGGAGAGGCGAGTGCTTACACAGGGCTTTTTGTGAAAGTGTGGACTGTGCAGAGTTGTGTGTTTTATCACCAGTGCTCCGACAGTACAGTGGACCTGTGGGCCCGATTATAACACATAATAAAGTGCAGGTAATGAAATGTAATGGCCCATCCTCTGTTCGGAATAATGAGTGGAACAAAACAGCACAGATTATCACTCTCTTTCAGCAGGTATCTGGGCTTTGGTTAAATGTAAAACACCTACTTATGCTGAGAAGAAATCACCCCACATTTTATACATCATCCTACACAAATGCTCCATTTGGTGTCTATAACCATGCAGAGATCCATCTTCTTTTGGAATAGGAGCTGCCACTGACAAACACGGCTGGTCCTCATAATCTCTGCTCGTATCATTTTTAAGGTTTTGCTTCTGATTGATTCTCTTCACATTGTTGTTTTATGGATGCTGATTGCAGACTATACACTCATAGGCTCCTTCATTATATACACACACCTTGTATCTACACTCATTGTCCATATTGTCAGCTCCACAGAACATATAGGAGCACTTTGTAGTTCTGCAATTACAAATCATTCTCAGCACTACAGTAACACAGATGTGGTGGGGGTGTGTTAGTGTGTGTTGTACTGGTATGAGTGGATCAGACACAGCAGAGCTCCTACTGATTTAAAACACTTTGATAGTTAACTGTCTATTCAGTTAGAGTCAGTAATTCATCTATTGCTGCACGAATTGTCTCAGGCATTGTCCATTCCTTATTTTGTGGTAACAGGATGCTGCCCACAGGCTGGATAGTTTTGGTACTATTTCTCCGGTGGCTGAGAAGACCCCACATGCTGAAGATTCACAAATGCACTGCAAATACAGAAAACACTTTCAACAAAATGTCAACATAGGCACTTCAAACGTGCTGCAAAACTTTTCAAGAGTGTTTCCGGAGGACACTTAAAGAACGTAGGACCATAAACGGCAATAGCATATGTAAACCGAACCTAGTTGAGCCACGGCTACATTGTTAAATGTAGTTCTCATGTTGTCGTTTTGAGGAATATGTTTTCTGCATTTGCAACACATTTCTGAATATGTGGCTCGTTGGGTCTTCTCGGCCACAGTATATTTCAACTCTAGCAGTGACACTGGCTAAACATCAGCAACTCTACTGTGTCAGATCCACGGATACCAGCACAACACACACTAACACACCACCACCACATCAATGTCACTACAGTGCTAAAAATGTTCTTTCACACAAATAATATTTGCCCTCTGGTGGTCCTGACCATTAAAGATCAGAGTGAAAGTGACTAATAAAGTATACAGAGAAACAGATGGACTACAGTCTGTAATTGTAGAACTACATGGTCAGTGGAGCTGATAAAATGGACAATATGTGTAGGTACAAAATCTATCTATCAAAGTGCCAAGTGAGTGCATTTTATTGTATATTTCAAACATACCAGTTAGTGTGATGGCACTTCTTGTAGATGAAAGTCTAACAGGTTTTAAGCAGTTGAAGGTGTTGCAGCTTCCTTAATGGTCCACAGATGCTACTGTGTAGGTGGTACACAGTCTGTTTCTTGTCTTTTTATCTACACTTGAGAACAAACAATGCAAGTGCACAACAAAATAATAATAAAATAAGCTTACACATATAAAATGTATTATAAAAAATAAATATAAAAACAATATATAATAATATAATAAAATCACATAAATCCCCTAAAAAATGCAGATCTAAACAAGACGGTTTTGAGGCTCTTCTTAAAGGTGTTCAAAGATGAAATGTCTCTGAACTATTTAGGAAGAGAGTTCCAAAGCTTTGGGCCATAGTGGCTAAAAAGCACCCTCTCCAATCTGTAACTGGGTTTTGGGAATCACCAGTAGATTACTGTTTGAAGACCTGAGAGACCTGAATATGTCTAATAATTATTTCAGTAAGGTGTAGAGGAGCAAATCCATGATGGCACAACAATAGACAAACACAGTCTGCTTAACCTAATACCCTAAACTAACCCTGCACTGTGAATGTGTGTGGTAGCAGACTGTGTTTGTCTTTTGTTGTTACTTCAAAGATCAAAATACATTTAATGACCAATTTATGCAGAAATCCAAGTAATCCCAAAGGGTTCACATACTTTTTGTTGTCCTGCATGTAGACATAATATGTGATTTAAAGCTGAGTTCATTATCAAAAATGACACCTACGTTTTTAAGACATTGTTTGAAATTCAGATTCATTTGGTTCAAATATATCTGAACATAATTCTTTTGTGATTCACTACCAGGAACACGAACCTCGGTCTTCTCTTTATTTAAGTGCAGAAAATTGTAAGACATCCATGTCTGTACTTCACTTATGCAAGTGAGCTAATTGATTTTAAGGCTTTAGGCTCTAAATAAATGTAAAGTTGAGTATCATCAGCATATTGCTCATAGCTAATGTCATATTTCTTAATGATATGGAGTAATGGAAGCATGTAGAGATTGAACAGTAAAGGCCCAAGAATTGAACCTTTGGGAACCCCACAAGTTATTTTTATGTGGAGGAAGAAGTACCTAATACTTAATAATCATGCCCATCTAGCTACAATTAAAATCAGTTTTATACTAAGCCACTAAGACCAACCGAGTTCTGAAGGTGATCAAGAAGGAATTCATGATCAGCTGTGTCAAAAGCAGCACTTAAATCCAGCAGAAAAAGGACTGAGAGGCTTTATTGAATCAGATCATTTATGACCTTAACTAGTACTGTTTCAGTGCTTTCCAGTGCTCAGAAACCAAACTGAAAAGTGTTATTTATTTGATTTGCATTAAAATAATCATTCTATTGAATTTACACAACCTTTTCAATGATTCTACCAAGAAAAAGAGGGATAGATATAGGTTGATAAATTAAAAATTTTGGGGTCAAGACTTCTGTTCTTTAAGCCTGGAAAGTAATCCTTTAGCTCAGCTTTGGCAGCAAAGTTTCTTCACTCTTGGGTAGCCCCTTGTTAAATATTTCACCTTGCACAACTATATGGTCCTATGTGGGGGACGGGATGGGACAGGACGTGTCCCACACAACATCAGAAACAGGTAGATTTGTCCCACCTACAAATAATACAGCAGAAAAAGTAGAGCAGCTTCGTAATTCACGCTCTTTGGAGTTGTAATTATTGAAATATTACAATTCTGTGTGGCAGTATTGCATACAGCGTCTGTGAAATGACCAACCAGAACACGGAGGGGCGTGGTCATGACAACGCTAAATTCGGCGTCAAACTATTATTGCAATTAAAGCAAGCAAGAAGTAGTGATGGGAATTCCGGCTCTTTCTAGGGAGCCGGTTCTTTTGGCTCGGCTCACTAAGAAGAGCCGGCTCTTTTGGCTCCGAAGTGGCTCCTTAGATTTGGTTGCTTAAATCAAGTTATTATTTTATTTTATTTTATTTTATTTTTTTTTTATTTAATTAAATTTTTTATTGTATTATTAAATTATTTGTCAAATGAATTACTAGTGTAAAAACATACCTTGTATTAAATATGTATTATTTATAAGGCTTTATTTCTACAAAAATAAATTATGAAATACAAAAATAAAGGCCTATCTCAAGTAAACAAACAGGTCCAATCTCTAAATGTGTATATTATTTGTAAATTTGTAACTACACGATATGAAATTTTCACGTTGCAAAGTGTACACTCTGCCTTTGAACTGTCTATCACGTTAAAATGTGTCCAAACTATACTTCGTTTCCTGTCACTCATGGTCCTCACCTGTCCATCGTGTAGTCTGTCTAAAGTTCTCTCGCGGGAGACTCTCCCTTCTGTTCTGTGCTAACTCTGCTGTCACTAGTGTGTCTGTAACCACACCCCTCTCAGCTGCGCTCTTGCTCAGTGTAGGCACAGACGCTGCCACATAAGCCACACATCTTGACCAATCACGTGCGGCAAAAAAAAGAAAAAGAAAGAAAGAATCGGCTCACTCTCAGGAGCCAGCTCCTGTCGTTCACTTCAAAGAGCCGGCTCTTAGAGCCAGATCGTTCGCGACCGACCCATCACCAGCAAGAAGACTATTCCTGAGTGGACGAGCAAACTGTAAAATAAAGAGCTAAGTGAAGCTGTATTTGTTCCTAAATCAGCTATTGATACTTTTAACTTTTAGATTCTGTTTTATAGCTTCAAACTGTAAGATGTAGTCTGCTTTAGGAGCAGAGTAGTGCCATGAGAATATAATAAAAGTAAACTGTATAAATGGCAGAAGATTAAAATATGCGCTGATAGCAGAATGTAAATGAAGTGGTGTAAATTGAAACTTACTACCTGACATTAAGGTGTCATAAGATTAGAGGCTTTGATTCCAGCATTTCATGCATTTGCTAGAGTCAATCTAATACTACAATAGTTAGGTTAGCTAGCTAGCATGTTACGGTGCATTTCAAGGTAATAATAAGCAGATAGATAATAGATAATAATTGCTAGCTAGATTGCTAAACTGAGCTGAGTGATGAGAGCAATGAATTGCAACATTGACAATATACTGCAATAAAAACAGCTGTAGGATAATGTTTTATGATAACAGAATAGCAGAGTTTGGGTATGTTAGCTAATATTTATATGAACTGTTGTCAAAAAGCTCTATGAAACATAAAGTTACAACATGGAAACACCACTCAGATGAGGACTCGAACCCAAGACCCCAGCGCTGAGAGGCGAATGTGCTAACTACTATGCCACAGTGCCGCTAAATGCATACAAAACTAAAATATATTAAATAAATGCGAAAATAAATAAAAGGACTCCATGGTTAGAAGTGCTGTCAGTAGTGCAGTAATGTTTCAGAGTGTGTTGTTTGGGACACAGCCTTACCCTCTAACACAAATGTTAGTCTTGTCTAGTCAGGTAAGTCTTAACCTTTTTTTAGCATTTTATTTCAGTATTATGCCACCAAAGAAAAAATAAAACCCATCAACAGAGTTTACATGCATAGACACAATAATAATAATAATAATAATAATAATAATAATAATAATAATAATAATAATAATAATAATAATAATAATAATAATAAATACTCAACCAAACCTGTTATTATATTGTTTTATATATTATATATCACCTTTTTAGTGAAGTACTAGTACAAAGAGAAAAATTGCTTTCTTAAATAAAATGCTATTAATTTGATATTTGATATTTTTGACCAATTTCTAACCAAAATTACATATCCAAGTTTTAAAATGAAAACAGAGAAAATGTTTTCCTGATGTACAGAAAAACCTTCAAAGTTTTAATAGACGATACTTAAAGATATTAAAATCTCCAAGAGTCAAAATATGACAAAAAAAGGTTCTTTTCAAAATGGCATTTTAAAATTCAGATTTCAGTGGCTATAAATTACAGTTTCCATCAATGAACCCTTTTTACTGTTAAAACTTGTGTCACATGTATATGATCCAGACATTGTACACATAATTTAGAAGTTTTCTGACAACAGTACCAGGTAATATGGAGTAACATGTTTAGTTTAAGTGATCTTTAATTAAATTTATCTATAATAAACAGAAGTACATATAATGTTGCATTTTGTTTATTTATTCGGTTTACTGTAATTCCACAAAAGTTGTTCTCCGTCACTATACATACAGTGATTTACTACCTTACTGATGGAATCAGCTTATATGTCATATTTCAGGGGATAGTGTGGGCTTTGATTCATATTAGCAAATGTGTGTCCCCCAATCTCAAACCCACTCCTACGCCCTTGGTAGACTCAGTGTAGATTTAACACATTAATACAAGCTAGCCCTGTACACGGCACTGCAAATGGATTCTGCAGGTGCTAGTTATTGCACAGCCAGTATAGAATAAAATATCAAAAGTGTAATTTACACTGGGGACTTTTATATAGCAGCTCATGGATAAAATCTATTCAGAACATCAATAACTTAATGCAGAAAATTATCTGTGGCCATTGACTGAGCAGATTGACAATTGAAGTACGATCAGGTCTGTCTGTTCTGAGATAATGATGAAAGGAGGTAAATGCTGGTAGCTGATTTTTGAGCAGAGGGTGACTGCATTTCTTGCAGTGGTTGAGTGCCACTTGATAACTGGTTAATAAGACAAATGCTATATATATTTTTTTCTGTATATTACATTATTAGGTACATAAATCCATTGTTAGTATATGAACCCACTTGGATAGTTATGTTTTAGCTAGCCCCTGTCCCTGCCACTATCACTGTTCAAAAGAAAAGGAAAAATGCTTATGGATGTTATAGTAATGAGATTTAATTGTTAAATGGTAAAAAAAACTGGCCTATATAGGAAAATTATAACAGTGCTTTCATCGAGAATGCTGACATTACAACAATAATGTAGGTATACATTTTAATCTAATTTCCAATTCAAATATGACATTTAATAAAGATAACATGTTGCACCTCTTGTTTTTGGTAGGAGTCCTGTACTGGTGTTTATATACAGTCATATTATGACCACGTCTGGTTTGGAATAAACTTGGCCTGGGACTTTACAGATGGCATGTGACAGGGTTTGCTGCATGTATAAGTAAGTGAGCACACCAGTCAGTTGTAGCAGTGTGTATAATGATATCATGAGTATATGAAAGTGTCAGGGATCACTATTGAGCAAACACTGTTACATCTCAGCTTGCAAAACAGAAACATGGTAAAGGTGGTAATAATATTGTGATATGAATGTATATATTACACATATAACCTCAAAATGAAATAAATACAGACTCGCCACTTAGAAGCACATCTACTCATTTCACATTTAAGACAGTCACCTAAAACTATGACAGACGTGACATTAAATTGTGATTAACATCAAGCAGGACTCCTCAATGATTCTTTTCCTTTTTACATTTTCATTAAATGGTGCTCCAGGGGTTCACAAAGTAATGAAACACAGAAGGGATTATTTTGTCATATTATGAAGCAAAAGAAGCTTGATTAAAAAGTAAAAAAAAAAAAAAAAAAAAAAAAAAAAAAAAAAAAAAGATTTTATGCATGTGATGCTTATTAATGTTTACGCCAATGTTGGTAACACTTTATTATAAGACTGACAGTAACTGTCTGTAGTATTTTACTGGATATCCCATCTGAATTTGCATGTCCAAATCTTAGGGTTTTGTACAGAAATGACATGAAATACATGAAAAATGTAGATTTTTTTGTAAAAGAACACTTCAAACTAGCTGTCAGGTCAGATTGCACTCAGGAGGAGTAGGATGCAGAGATGGTGTCCAAAGGTAAGACTTTACTATACAAAAACAAATTAAATACTGTGGTTAAGAAACCAAGCAAAGTGCTGTGGCTGTGACAAAACTATGAAGACGTACATAGCCCAACAGACTTACAATGACTGACAACATCATCAGCATACTTCATTAATGACAGATGAGATGGCAGGGCTGTGGAATGAGAACAAGACGTAATGTAACTGGGGGTGGAGACAGGACACATGGTAGACATAAACAAACAGAGAGCAGTTGAGACAGGACGACAAATGGAAAACATAAACATGGACAAACATGTTTATTTTGGAGCTCATTCAAACGCTCATCTAGTAATGCATCTCAAAACAGTTTCCATATCATGAAAAAGTTCATTTGTGATTATGTTTTAATTCAAAAAGGTAAACTTTTAAAAGGTAAAATGTTATTTTTACTACACATGAAATGATATTTCTTGTCTTTATTGTTTTATTGTTGATCAGTGTGACATACTGAATCTCATGAAAATCATTATTACTCAAATTATTAGAAGATTTTATTTGGATTTAAAATATGGACTTAATGTCATTTTACGTTCAATGAATATAACATATATGAAAATTTACCTTTGACCTTTGACCTTGACACACATTATTTTTTTTCACAATATTCTATTTGTGCACCAGTATGAAAGCAAATAATTTAAAATAACAAATCAGGTCTGCATGAGATTCATACCAAACTGCATGTGTTTATTTCTGTAATAAACTTGGTATTAATCATAATATAGCATTGATATTTCTTAGATTTGAAAAACCCACTCCCAAAAGTGTGCACCACACATGAAAGTGGCCTTTAATGCTTTTTGTAGTGAAATTTTAAGCTGTTTTCATTAAGGGGTTGCTTCTGTTGCTTTCTTTGTTTCACTTCAGTTCAGAAAGTGGGTATTTTGAGTGGAATTTCTTTTAATCACATTGTGAAATATTTGTGTGGGTGTTATTTCATTGGTAAAAAGATGTTAAAATGCTTTCTGTTTATTCCAAATGGGCCCATCACTGGCAGCGAAGTAGCGGTAACTTTAAACAGCTCCCCGCAGACAACGTCTCCCCACTGAGTTTAGGTTTTCAATCAGCAGCCGGGTCAGATGTTCCCACCAGCAGCCATTATACATTGTGATTTTGCTCAAAGGATGCTGACACAATTAAGAAATGGAGAAGGGAATTAGGTGACATTAATTAAAGCCAATGAAATGGACTCTTCATGGCTTTGGAGGGGAGGTGTGGGTAGTGGTGTTGTGATTTACATGGTGTGTGGACTAAAGTGCTTGCATGAGGAGCTGGCTGAAAGGTGAAGGCCTCTGAGTTCAGAGCCTGGTGTGCAGAACTACACTTGGCTGGATTGTTTCTGTGGGAGTTAGATAATGGATTAAGTCCAGCGCAGGGCCAAGAGGGAATTTCAGTGAGAGATAAATGAGGTGACATGCGGGAGTTCAGGGTGGGGGTAAAAATGTTTTCAGATTCTGTCTGTACTGTTGAATGTGTGTGTGTGTGTGTGTGTGTGTGTGTGTGTGTGTGTGTGCATACCGTATCAGACTTTACTTTTAAACAGCAAACTTTGTTATTGTTAAGATTTAATAACACTCTTCTTTGTCTCCAACTTCTTTTAAGTGAATGAAAATGAAAACTTTATGAATCTTGCATGCTTGAAGAGGCCGCTAATAATAAATAAGTTAAACGTTCTGCCCGAGCTTTTATTTCCTTTTATTCCATTTGATGCAGCTCTGAAATTGCTAAATTCACATGCCACAGATCACATTATCATTTCTCACCAAGACAGAGGCGCATTGAAAACCTCTTACAGGGCACATTTTGCCAGGCTCTCACCTCAGCATATATGCAGGCCAAGCTCGGAGAAGATGCTCAGCACATTTAGAGAATATTACTGATTTTCTTTTTTTAAAGGAGGCCAGATTCTTCCCACTAATGCTGTAACAACATTTGCTTTATAGTCAGCACTGTGGACTCTCAAATGTGTTTTGGTTTTAAACACGGACAGAAATAGGCATGTGAAGAATTGCACTTCTACAATTGAGGCTTATATTTACATCTCACAGTATATATCAGCACCACTTTCAGTCATCAATATGTATCATGTACTGTAATATGTCCTGAAATATTTTTCAAGCTGAAATGCTGCAGTTAGTACCATCACCATGTTTACGTGCCTAAAAGTGGTTCGTTTTAGTGTGACAAATACTGTTAGTCTAATACATTATCATGTATATAAAGCAGGTCTATTATCATAGGAGACATTAGTTCATTAAATCCTCAATAAACAATGTTGATCATTAGAATATATGATAAAAGTCAACAATTTAAATAAGCACCATTCAGTACTAGAATAGGAGATATTAGTACATAAACATCCTCAATAAACACTATTATTCACTAGA
>BRDA01024710.1:0-12500 GCA_036984385.1 Crenuchus spilurus
CACTAGAATAGGAGATATTAGTCCATAAACATCCTCAATAAACACTATTAATCACTAGAATAGGAGATATTAGTCCATGAACATCCTCAATAAACTCTATTAATCACTAGAATATGAGATATTAGTCATAAACAACCTCAATAAACACTATTAATCACTAGAATAGGAGATATTAGTCCATAAACAATCTCAATAATCACTATTAATCACTAGAATAGGATATATTAGTTCATAAACATCCTCAATTCAATATATGGCATCTCAGGGTTACTAAAGTACAGTCCTAATGTTGAGGTGAGAAAATGTGTGAATATTGTGTGTAATACAGCTCATATCTTGCTGAATCCCTGCACTACGCTTCATTATCCAGGTTTCAGTTTAAACCAATACACAAACACCTGGACTTCTGACTATGAACCTCCACTGAACGCAAAAGAAAGAACCTTGCTTTTTTTTATTTCTCCTGAATTAGCATTTAAAGTAACCATTTTTTTCTCACCACAGCCTGAGGTGCCTGAGAGTGGAGTGTGTGAGCTCATGCCAGCTCGTTTCTCTCACACATCAGCGCCTCTGAATGCAGCCAACACCTAGAATGAGTTACAGCTCCCCGGCCCCATCCCTCCATTTCTAGCCCAAGTTATTCCCCCTCACCCTGGCCCCTTCGCTTTTACTGCTCCATTCCCTTACTGCTCTTTTAGGAGCCTTGTTCACAAGCCCTGATTGCTTGTTGTTTTACAGTGAAGTGGGGGCTAAGATATGGCCCCAGTGTCTCCCTCAGGGACATCTCGGTCAGCAGGCCAAGACACGGCTGCTCTGCTATATGTTCACTGGAAATGATATGGGTGGTGCAAACCCCTTCATAGCAAGAAGTGATTTCATTCAGCAAAGCCATCCTTGTGACAAATTGGCTCTCTGACCCTGACCTAGACACCACCGCTCCAGCAGTGAGGATCTAGGGAGCAGAATAGCTGATCAGCATGCAGAGCCAGGCCATAACACACTGTCAAGTTATAAAATCCTACAGACATCCACAAGGAATCGATGCTGTGTCAGATGTCAGTTCAATCGGATTGCATTTTTCTGTTGAAAATTTGGCAAAGCTGTTGTTGCATCTAATCCTAACACCTGCCAACCCAGAGAATTAACTACACAACACGATGCAATAACCAGCAGTCGATAAAACACTCAGTAAAACTCCCAATTACAGGAGAGTCCAAATAACGAGCTAATCCTACAATGAGATAATCCCATCGGCTAGGACACTGGATCACTCTTCTTAAATTCATCCACTGCCAGAGACTGAAAAATAAGTGTCTGACAGAATCTACCCTCTACAAATTCACACTCACCATCATACTTCAAGGTTCACTAAAGGTGAACAGCAGGAGATCACAGTACCTGAGAGTCGGATGAGCTTCATCCCAGTTTGAGCAAATTGCCAACTGTGGATATCCACACCCGTGCCCATGCTACACGTACTACTCAGAACAGGTTACATCTGCTACTAGACTGGTAAAACAGTGGAGTCTGGGGCTGAAAGAGGAGGTAAAATGGGCACTACTGGGAAGTAATGGCACTGTTTTAATGGCCAAGGCTACTTAGGAAGGCGGCACCAACTCCCTTAGTCTTAAGTGTCCTCATACTGCAAGAAAGATTTACTACTGCAACTAGGAGGGTATGTGTGTGAGCACTAGGCTGGTTGGCAAGAACCTGGCAATACACATCATGATAAACAAGTTACATTCAATACAATGTGATGTAAGCAGGCCACCTTGTGTGTTTAAGGTGGTGGTAATGTCAGCCTCCTCAAGATGGTGTTGCAGGAAGATGATCAGGTTATAAATACATGTAGGGTGTGCAACGAGATTCATAGTCAAATGATGCAATCTGTCATTCACATGATAATGACATGTTAATTCTGGATATACCATTGGTGGATTACTGGCCATGGAATGTGTGGAATGTGAATCTGAACAAAGACTCTCTTACCTGAGTGTTTACACCTCTCTCATAAATATTCAATCTAGGAACCACTGAATGAGTCAAGCACAGTGTCACCTCACATTAGTTAAGCTTTAGAAATAAAAGCACATACAATATCTAAAAACTGTAATGAGCAGTGTGTAGGTAACACCTCTGTTTATTCAGTTCTGAGCTCAAAAGTCTTGACTAGAAATGTTTAGAGTGTTTTCACAATATATCAGCACATCTGAAAACAGGTTTTTTTTAAGTCTAAGTTTAGAGCAGATTTAATCAGAATATAGACTTATGACACTCTTACTGTTCTGACTCTGTTGTTGCTGAGTTTGTGCTGAACTAAAGCCTGTGTAACACTTTGGAAAAATTATATGAGTGTAATTTGTAAAAAGTCAGGGCATATGAGACTACATTAGTCTGGAATAGCCTCAGACTGTAGGGTGTTAATGTTAATATTATCCCTGTGACATTAGGGTACTTGTTTACATTGGACTGAAAGAATCTAATGGCTGCAGATAGAATACAAAACTGCTATGTAACAGTTGGAGGTTATAAAATGAACGACTGTCAAGCATCAACTTATACATCTAAACTATTAAGTAAAAATCAATACTGCTTTGTTGAGAATCAATGCAGTATCAGAAAACATAAGTCTACAAGTACTTTCTAACAACCCTAGTGCACACATGTGGAAAAGGAAAGTTTGGCCAGCATTTGCTGACAAATGTGTTTTAGAATGGATTTTATTATATAACGTTTTAATCTGCCCACTAATTCCTGGATCCTTGTTCGTTCTCTTGCCAAATCCATATTAAAGGTGAATCATTGACAGCTTTGGTGTTTCCTAGATTACACCAGAGAACATCAAACATGCAAAACTGACCTTAATTACTAACATTATAAAAGACTGTTTCTAAGATCATGGAAGTGTAGCTTCATGAGGAGATTACATCATGTTTAAAGCTTCAAAGCTTTCCAAAAGAGGTCTAAGAAAGGAAATCTATCATTACTTTCCCATGTGCAGGGCCGTGGTTACACGAAGCTAAGCTATAATGAGTGTAAATCCTTCTGATTTGCCAGCATTTCCAACATGACACACATTTAAAAACAGACAAAGGAGAGTCACCGACTGTTTCCAAACACTGTCATTTCATTATCTCATCAATGACTCTCCCAGTGATACACTCCACTGCTTCTAATCAGGGTACCAGGACTGCAGTCTCCCTTTCTCTATAGAAATTAGGGGCTGACGATCTATTAGCCCTGACCAATAATCAAAGTCAAAAAGTCAAAAGTCAAGCTTAGACAGAATGACCTGATAGAATGTCATGCCCACAGTGGTGTCTGATAGAATGCTCTGCCAACAATAGTGACTGGTAGAATGTCCCGCCCACAATAGTGATTAGTAGAATGTCCCGCCCACAGTAGTGACTGGTAGAATATCCCACCCACAATAGTGATTAGTAGAATGTCCCGCTGACTGGTAGAATGTCCTGCCCACAGTAGTGATTGGTAGAATATCCCGCCCACAGTAGTGATTGGTAGAATGTCCCACCCACAGTAGTAATTGGTAGAATGTCCCATCCACAGTAGTGATTGGTAAAATATCCCGCCCACAGTAGTGATTGGTAGAATATCCCACCCACAATAGTGATTAGTAGAATGTCCCGCCCACTGGCAGAATGTGTTGCCCACAATAGTGATTAGTAGAATGTCCCGCCCACAGTAGTGACTGGTAGAATATCCCACCCACAATAGTAATTAGCAGAATGTCCCGCTGACTGGTAGAATGTCCTGCCCACAGTAGTGATTGGTAGAATATCCCGCCCACAGTAGTGATTGGTAGAATGTCCCACCCACAGTAGTGATTGGTAGAATGTCCCACCCACAGTAGTGATTGGTAGAATATCCCACCCACAATAGTGATTAGTAGAATGTCCCGCGAACTGGCAGAATGTCCCGCCCACAATAGTGATTAGTAGAATATCCCACCCACAGTAGTGATTGGTAGAATATCCCGCATACAGTAGTGATTGGTAGAATGTCCCACCCACAGTAGTGATTGGTAGAATGTCCCACCCACAGTAGTGATTGGTAGAATATCCCACCCACAATAGTGATTAGTAGAATGTCCCGCCCACTGGCAGAATGTCCCGCCCACAATAGTGATTAGTAGAATATCCCACCCACAGTAGTGATTGGTAGAATATCCCACATACAGTAGTGATTGGTAGAATATCCCGCCCACAGTAGTGATTAGTAGAATGTCCCGCCCACTGGTAGAATATCTCAGCCACAATAGTGATTAGTAGAATGTCCCGCCCACAGGTAGAATGTCCCGCCCACAATAGTGATTAGTAGAATGTCCCGCCCACAGGTAGAATGTCCCACCCACAGTAGTGATTAGTAGAATATCCTGCATACAGTAGTTATTGGTAGAATATCCCGCCCACAGTAATGATTAGTAGAATGTCCCGCCCACTGGTAGAATATCCCGCCCACAGTAGTGATTAGTAGAATGTCCCGCCCACTGGTAGAATATCCCGCCCACAGTAGTGATTAGTAGAATGTCCCACACAAAGAGGTGATTAGTGTGAAATGTGGACCACATGTCAAATCAATGTAATCAAACAAGCATTTCAATATTTTTGCAGAAAAAGCTGAAAGCACATTATTTTTTATAATGTTCTAATATTAATGTTCATTGAATGTGAGTAGGAGTTGCATCCTTGTAAATATTCATACTACAAAGATCAAATAATGTAAATTATAATCAGTCCCAAATATTGATTATTGGGGTCATTAATAGCAACAACTGTATTAGCTGAGCACTAACAGAAATAGGTTTTAAAAGTAGAAAGGATTAGTCTATTAGCAACTGGATAAAGAGTATTCCTCGAGAAACAGCTCTATTTAGCCTACCTTTCTCCAGGGTCGGACACTGCTGGGTGAGGCGCCTCTGTCTGTCTCGCATAAAGCCCACATAGAGGAAGCGAAAGAGTACCACAAGGCTTGCCATGACTGGTCCAAATTACCAAATCAATTCATAAAGCATAACAGTGCTTACAACAGAAGAATGAGTGCAGCCAAGTCGGATAAAGGAAAAACACTTCTGCTTTGTGCACCTCTAGGTCATTACTGTGTCCAGGGTCAACACGCAACAAAGACTCAAAGCCTAAAATAAGCAGAGAGGCTTGTCACTTTTTCAGTCACTGGTGATGCCAGCTGCCCATCAAAGAGCAGAAAGGGAGGGACAGATGCTGGCATCCTTCAAAGGGAGTACAATAAGGTGCCAACGGAAAGGACACACAGCTGCAAGGCACCCATAGAGGGATCGCACCCCACTCCAAATCAGCTGATCCTGTGTGAACCCCCACCATCATAGCCTCTGCTGTATAATTATAACCCCCCTCCAGAGGCACGATGGAATTTAGTTTGCCCTTTTGCAATGAGCTTCTTTGATGACCTTGGCTGTTACAAGCCACTGATTCATTCATTATAAGACATCCTCATTCTCTGTATAAGAACCCAGCCAATGAATGCCCTGCTGTCTGTAAACACTGACCAAATTTAAAAGCAGAAAGAGGTCTGTATCCATCTTCTGACTCCTCAGTCAAGGCAAAACATAGCTATTGACTTTGGGGGTGACGCAAGGCTCTATACTGGGCCCCTTTGTGAAATCCGACTCTTATTGCGAGGCAATAACAGCAAGTCCATAAACTGCTGTGAGTAAACAATACACCAGTGAGGCATTAACAATAAAGCTCATTCTGACAGAAGGGAGAGCAACACAGCATACATTTCCTCACAATAATGTGAGGGTTTTCACACTAAACAGGGTCACTTTCACAATCCGCCAGCTGTCCAAGTACGGAGGCTCCAAATGTGCAAAGCAGAACACAGCCTTACAACCAGGCCTCATTTCTTACACTCAGTTAACTGTTCAGAAAAGCAGGACACACACCAGACTGCACTGATGTATATTTCTCTATTGTCATTGCTGCCCTAAATATTACCCTTCAGTGACAATTCAGTAAAGTAGCTTTCAAATGATGGTTCTTTAAAGTACTGTTAAAATGTTACATGTTTTTCTATTGTTATGTGTTGGGCATTTGGCTGTTACCAATTTTCCTGTAGACACTGGATTTGGCCTGGAAAAAGTCAATAACTGTGCACTTCTCAGGACGTCTACCACTACAATGTAGCATCAAGTCTCAGGAAAGCTCAGAACACTCAAGCAGGGTAACTAGTGCATTACTTTGGTTTTGACATCAAGCTTACTTTCTAAGATACACAAAAAGGGCGGAGTCATTAGAAAGCTGAAAGCCTATTCTTTCATCTCAGGTTCTTCATTTCTGCATATTTTCAGCTGACATTTTACTTTACTTTCATGTGTCATAGCCTCAGAATGTTTTTATTACAAATCGCAAAACTCTTTTACAAAATCCATCAACACTTTGCATTTATCTCAACATTTGTGTTCAGTTTCCAACAGAAAATTGTAAATGTTTCAGATTTCTGATGTTAAAGTTAAAGTTCATTTTTAATTTTTAGTTTGAATGTTTTTCAAACTAAATACATAACCTGCAGTTTGGTAAACCTGAACATTTTTATAGAAAGCTTTTGACAAGCTATGAAATAAACCCATAACTGTAACAACCTTGTCTTCATATTATGAAAACTGTAAAGATTGCAGGATATTGCAAAACATTTGACAGACAGTGTATGTAACATGAGCTTTTTAGTAACGCCTGCCAACAGGAGGCAGTGAAAGGCTAGTGGTTGTTGTGAGAGGGAGGTGTTGCTGATATTGCTGGAGCTCGGGGTCAATGGTTCAGCCACACTGTTGACTGAGTGAACAAGGCCACAGAGGTTGCTGTACAAAGACATACTTTACAGTCAGAGGTACCAAAAAGAAAGCACATTAAAAAAAAGTTAGCAGTGTCTTTGGCCAAGACAAACAGGAAAGTTCCTCTGAACACAACTGACCAATGGGTACTAGAGATTAGAACCGTGGAGTGGCAAGAACCTGGTGATAACAATAACTTGTTTTTTATGGTCATTGGGTGATAAGAGACATCAACCATGTGTTTCGATTCAATATATTGTGATACTATAAGTAAGAAAATATATTGCAATTTTTCCCTCATTTTATGAAAACATTAGTAATGTGTGCCCTAACGCAACTTGTTTACAGTGGAAGAGTCTCATGGCTGAAGATAGATGACAGCACTGTTATCTAACTCATCACAACATGATACAGAGTTTGCCAGTCTGTACAAAGAACTATTCATTAAAATCAATACTGTGTGTTTGAAAATCAGTCCCGTATAACCAAATACAGCAAAACTCATGTGTATTTAGATTTTCTTACACCCCTAGTAGAGACGATGTGGTTATTCAAATATACAGAAATCTAAACTTCCCTCAGGATTTGGCATGCAGTGGGGCAAAGCAGTTACTACTTCCTGCTTTTCCTCACCAGTTAACAAAACAAAGCTTCTCCAGCAGTGTTACAGTTTGGTGCTGAAATGGAAGAAGACAACAAACTACAAGCACAACCTTTACTAAACTACACTTGTTATGATGAAGCCAGAATACAGCCGCTTAGCTTTGTGTTTGTGCTCAGCGGCTGCAGTGTTAGGGAGCGTCTCACAATTAACAGAAGAAATGTGAAGTGTTTCAGTGTCTGTAGCCAATGACACTCACATTAAACACATAAAACATCCATGTGACTTACATCATTCATTTTAGACATTTTCATCATTTTATTAAATATTAGTAATAATGTAACACACATGCATCTCAATAAAATACTGAACCTTTGCATTTGTAAATATTCAGAACAATAAAAAATGTTTTTGTGGGACTTTACAATTGTATTCAGATACTATTCAGCAGATGGAAAACAAACATGGCTGAAATGGTCATTTCTACAAGCACCACTCTGAAAGACTTCAAGCATATATTCAGATGTAACAATCTTTGTGCCTGAATCGCAGCTCTTGATTTTAATTTTGAAGCTGAACTCTGTGTGAAGAGGTCTACACTCTCAATACTTTGTGCTGCCCTCAAACGCAGCGTAGCCACCATGACAATTTCCCTTTGCCTTCACTGAGCTATACAGCTTTCAGAACTGTTTTGATAGCCTCATAGAAGCCTCAGGGCTCGGTTCAGTTCAGATCAATGACAAAGCGCATCAATAAAACAAGGTAGGCTCTGCCAGCCTCTTCTAAGGAACAGCACAAATAAATCCAGCATGTCTAGTGAAGGACAGACCCGGAGAACAAACTGACCAGAAGGGATGGGTGACATAATATCATTCAATTTACTTTCTTTGATTTCAGGAAGCACAAGTTGGTGCAGCAAGAGGACAATATGTTTCTTACATTCACTTTTATTTCATTGTATACAGTGTGAAGCCAAGATATTTCATGTCTGTCTGGTCAATTAAACTTCTGTTAACTTACATCCATTCCTGCTTTTCAGGCCTACAACTCATTCCTTTAAAGTTCAGATGATAAAGCATTTATCATTTTGTAAAGTGTATCAGCTGATATTTTTTCTACTCTTCCTGTGTGCAACAGTACAGGGTTGTCATTACATTTTTCTTTCATGTTTCTCTACACATTCTCTATTGAGGACAGGGCAGGACTGCAGGAAGGCCAGGTCAGTACCTGAACCCTCATGCTTTTTCATGTGTGCAGCATGTGCTTTTGCATTGTCTTGTTGAAAAATGCACAAATATCTCTGGAAAAGATGTGTTCTTGACGGAAGCTTATGTTACAAAAATGTCCATCTACAAGAATACTGAAGGTGCTCTCATAAAAAGATGAGGATGCAGGGGAGCCAATAACTGATGGCCTGTTAATGATTTTTTTGACAAAAACAAATATAAGTAAACAAGTCTAAATATAAGTAAACAAGTCTAAATATAAGTAAATAAGTCTAAATATAAGTATGGGATGTTCACTTAGGGTGTCAATAACTTCACGGATCAGTATTTCTCAATTTTTTATTGGACTGTTCAAATTGTATTAAACTTTGCATATATAATAAATGTGCATTCTTCTTTATTCATTTTGCTATATGTAGTGTGTGTTATATAACTTACCAGAGAGAGTTATGTGTATGAACTGGAGTGTGTGTGTGTGTGTGTGTGTGTGTGTGTGTGTGTGTGTGTGTGTGTGTGTGTGTGTGTGCGTACATTAAAGAGCTCATGCAGTCCTCAGGCAGTGTAAAGGGAGCACTCTGCCAACTCCGCTGTGAATAGATCTTCACTCCTTCACGCCACAGTATCTTTCTCTCTTTCTCTCTGCACCCCCACCCACCCCCTTCCTATCTCTGACACTTGTTCTCTCCCAAATCACACCCACAGCTCATTTTCTCTCTGGGTTTGATTAGTTGGAGCAGACACAATGCACCAGCACTGCCGTATTTAAAACAATTCTATCAAATAAAATGAGTACAATGAGCTCTTCCGCTTAAAGCACTGCAATAAATCCAATTATACGGGACTAATGATATTCTTTCTGAAACATGCCCAGTATTCTTTACGGAAATGATATACACAATATGTTATTGTACTTATATTGTTATAAGTGGTGCAACAACAGAGGCAAGGAAGGCCCATCACTTTTACAAGCCAAACACTTACATTTTATGTTTTAGAAAATGTCCATCAACATTAAAAGGATATTAAACTGAGTGAACTCCGAGTGGCTCAGCAGACTAAAGCTCTGACACTATGATCAGAGGATCAGGGACTGACAGAGCAAACTTGGCCGTGCTGTCTCTGGGTGGATAGATGGCGCTCTCTCCCCATCACTACTACCATGCAGTGTCTGCTGGCTCAGCCTTCTGCCAGCTGATCCATCAGAGCTGGGGGTCCTACACTTTCCTCCAAGCATGTTGGATGCCCAGTGATGATGCATCAACAGCAGTTAGAAAAGAGGAGGTGGCTGACTTCACGTGCAGTGAACAAGGCCCGTGTAAGTCTAGTCTAGTCTCAGTACTTATTTACATTGGAGCTGAAATCTAATGGCTTAAGACAGATTACCACACAGAATGGATCACTGTCTACCACCAATCACTGAATGTTATCTATCAGTTAAAACTCAATACTGAGTTTGAGAACTCATACAGTATCACAAATCAAAACAAAAATATTTTAATATTAGTTATATTGGTTATTATTCCTTTAGTTTTATAAAGCAACAGAGCCACAATGTCACAGCAGTCTTCAGCGACAAGTAAATCAGTAAAAGTGACCTTAAAAAAGAAACGAGTGACTGTGTAACCAGCTGTATGCGCTTGAAACAGAAGACGCCTACGGCTCCCAACAGTAAATGAAAGTGAAAGTAAAACTGAAGGTCAGAGTCACAGAGACATGCCAGAAAAGCTTGGACATCTCAGTCATCTGAAGAGAGGAACACAGCCGCTGTCGTGTGGACAGGAGGGTGGGGCGTGGCATCACAGTTCTGACTTAACGCTGTAATGTCTGTCAGCCACAGACAATGTATGATCATATCATCTATCAGCCCAAGCCTAAGCTGAAGCCTCCAACAAATCACAGTCACTGCAGTAACAGTCAGCTCCTGAATAACGAAAAAAAATCTAAACTGTTGGAATGTTATCATGGATATCATGCTCAACATGAGTACTGCTAGAGGTAACATATAACCCAGTACTATCGTCACCCACTTCAAGCACAGAATAAAAAGAAATAGCACTCAGAAAGCCGAATTACTGCTGCTCACTGAAGAAAATCTGGATTATTAAGGAAATAAGGTCAGTAGTTCAAAGCACTTACGTTAACGTCTCTTATCTAAAGAGAAAAACTTGCCCTTGTTTTGGTCAAATTTCCATAAAGACGTAAGAGGGGAAAATAGCTCAGAGCTGAAGTGCGGCTGCTAGCCCTAATTTAAGATGTGCTGCTCTTATTTTGTTAATTGTAGGTCTCTTAAACTGGGTTTCCATGTCACACAACAAATGCTCCACCCTCAGCTCTACAAGACACACGACAAGTCTCCCATCCTCTCTTAGGCTGTGTTCAGACTGCAGGCCAATCACATCTGGTTCAGGTTCACGGCTTTCCCACAAAATTTCAATATTCATTGAATGCACTCGTGGGTAAAATTTCAGAGGTGGTGGGGTGCTGGTTTTTTGGACGACTTTAAAATATACACTGAACCAAAAGCTCTTATAGTCACAGAGTAGAACAATAGTATTGTTGGAGATGTCCTATGTAGACTTTGTTATATTAGAAGACCCCAGTAGAGGGATCTGAAAATAAAGAATAAGACTGAAATAAGATTTAATTTAAGTAATAAAGAGCAGATAGAACTTCCTCAAACATCTGTGATTACACTCTTTAGATTTTGGGTTAGTTTTAAGTTTGTAGAGCGACTTTCAGTAGGTGGAGAATTTTTTGAGACCTGGCAACCTGGGATGTGCTTCTTGGATTCGTCACTCTGGGTTTGACGTGTCATTCTTTGGTGTGTTGTGAGTGACGTGAAAGGCACTTCAAAATCCGATTTGAGCAGCCAGGCCATCTGGACTGAGACGGATCTGTACTAATCTGATTGTAATTGGATTTCAAACTACCTCCAAATGTGTCTCAGATCAGATTTGAAAAAATCATATTTCATGTGGTTTTGACTGTCCAAACCAAAAATCTGGATACAATCTAGACAGACCATAAATCTGCTAAGGGCAGTGTGATCATAGCCTTAAAGCCCAATGAACTCTCACTGAGCAGTTCTCTCACACACAGGTGGTACTTTTCCTCTAATAAACTCACTCTCTGGCTTTCTGTAGGATATATGTGAATGAAAATCCCTTTCCTCTTAGCTTCTGTTGGCTGCAGGTCATCATCTCTCCCAGCAGAGGTCAGCATACCCTGAACTGAAGGGCTCACAAATGAAGTGCTGACTACACTAATCACAAGCCTGTTCTAATGTTCTAATGTAATGTTCTAAGCTCACAGACTCATCTCTAGTGAGACTCATCTCTATAGTGTTTCATACAGATCAGCCACACAGCTTTTGTGTAAACACTTACTGTTGCGCAGCCACTCAGTAAAAACACATGCACAGCTCAACATATGATGTCTACTTCTATGTTTCCAATTTTTTGAAAAGTACTTTGGTCTCTTTTATTTTTTTAATTTTCAGACTGTAAATCATATTCTTTTTAAATAATTAATACAATAAAGTCATCAAATAGAAAATAAAGTGTGAAGCAACTGGATGTTTAGTATCACACATTAGCAGAGGTGGGTAGTAACGAGATACATTTACTCCGTTACATTTACTTGAGTAAGTTTTTGAAAAAAAAAAATACTACTAGGAGTATTTTTATATCACTATACTTTTTACTTTTACTCGAGTAGATTTGTAAAGAAGAAACTGTACTCTTACTCCGCTACATTAGGCTACAATGAGCTCGTTACTTTTCTTTTTACCTCTTATGTATTCTACGCGTCATTATTTTTATCCCCCTCGCATTTTATTTTAACAGAG
>BRDA01024710.1:15554-43712 GCA_036984385.1 Crenuchus spilurus
CGGTTTGTTCACAGGTTATAATTTGATTCAAATACGTGATTTCGAGGTTAACCAAAGGACAGATATCGGTCCTTGATCTTTTTCCACTGTCAAAGCATTTTTTTGTAATAACAAAACGTGTTTAATAACTCGGAAAAATGTATAAACTAAATATATTTACTTCTTGACATACCAAAACAGAACAACATTTGGCCGAAAACTGAATACAGTTCTTCATTTATATAAATCAAATATGTAAAAAGGCTCAATAATTTGTGCAAAACAATAATGTTTTTTTACGAAACTGTCACCTTTTTCTAGTTCCTGGCTATAGACAGGAAACCAATTGGAGCTTTAGTGCATAAACTTAGTTTAATATTGGACACTTGTTTGGCATTCAGAATTCAGTTTTTTCTCACCAGTTAACAAAACACAGATTCACCAGCACAGTTACAGTTTGGTGGTGAAATAGAAGAAGACAACAAACTACAAGCACAAACTTTACTAAACTACACTTGTTATGATGAAGCCAGAATACAGCCGCTTAGCTTTGTGTTTGTGCTCAGTGGCTGCAGTGTTAGGGAGCGTCTCACAATTAGCAGAAGAAATGTGAAGTGTTTCAGTGTCTGTAGCCAATGACACTCACATTAAACACATAAAACATCCATGTGACTTACATCATTCATTTTAGACATTTTCATCATTTTATTAAATATTAGTAATAATGTAACATACATGCACTTTCATACATATTCATATATTATTGTCTTTGTTTTATATACAAATATAATCAATTAAACTCATGTTATTAAACCTAATGATGTCAAACCAGCTTATTAAAATACAGACATTCATTCCTGACTAACTACAAGACTTAATTTGGGAAATAGTTTAGTTACTAATTTTATAATCATTTACATAAATGAAGAACCGTGTTCAGTGTTCAAATGTTTCAGTTTGTTCAGTTTCATCCAAAAAAAAATATTTTTATCCCTGGGTAATAAAAAAATAATAAAATGTTAATGTCAGTCTGACATTACTGAAGGTGTTTGGTTGTGCAGAGGAGCTGAAGAGAGCTGAGATGTTCTTTCAGGTATGTTCTGTACAGGGCTACTGGAATAGCAGTGGGTCATGGTTTGGCTATCTGTCACTATGATTTATTTGTTTCCCCTCTGAGGAGGCTGAATGTCACCATCATTGTTAAATATTCAATACTTTTAAAGGCTGGGGGCGTGTAGATAGAAGAAGAGCATCAAAGATCATTCTTCTTTCTAGAGATGCACATAAACAAGACAATGCATTATAATGTACATATACACAAACATATAGTGAGCTTGCATCAGCCTTAAATCAGAGCTGGTATTCCCTGTCCTAGGCTGTTGCTGCTGGAGAATGCCGAAGGGTCTTTCTGTTAGTCACAACCAGCTTTCGTTCTAGGTCATCACACTTACTTTGATCTTCATGGAGAGCATGCAAAGCTAAGTTGAATAGCGTCACTGTGCAGGTCACTTCGGGATCTACTATGGCAATAAGCTGGAGAGCATTCCAAGAATCTCAACCAAGTAATACGCCAATGCAGGAAATACAAGAAAATTCCTAAAATAAAGTAGCATCATCTCTCAAATCTCTGGCATGTCATATACTATATCAACCTGAGATAAAGTAAAAAATCTGTTTTGTATACCTCAACCTGGCATAAAAGCCTTTGGGCCTTCAGCAAAGTTTCCAAAGCAAAGAATCTCTTGATTTGTCATTATACAATAAAAACTTGGTATCCAGTGATTGGAAAAAAATACTTCTTAACAATTGTCTAACTCAAGTAAAGCAGTACAGTGTGATGAACTAAGGCTGAGACTCATTTTCCATACATCATCCCTGGAGACACAACCAGTTGCAGAGTGCTTGCCATTTTTGACCTAATTGGCCAATAGAGGGTGAAATGAAAGCAGGCCAATTATACTGCCTCTCACATCACTGTGGCACCCAGAGCTATGATCAGAGGCCCAGGCCAAAGAAGCCATGGGAGCTTGCCATGAGCTGACACAGAAAATCGAAAAACAGTCCACGGTCACCAGTCAAGCCTCCATTAGCATGGCTAGAATAAGAAACATCACATAAGAACAGTTTTTACCCTCAGGCCATCACCCTTATAAATAACTGCCCACCAGTATCATCTGATAGTGCCACAGCTACTCCTGCTTTTCCTCTGATAGTTATTACACATCATAATTCATCTCCAAAGTTGCATACTGCTGCTGTTTCATTACAATGTACATCATATCACATGTTTATTAACTTTATCTGTGTGACTAAATGTGTATTGTGTGTTCTGCAACTTTAGGCACATTGTCTACATTACACGTTATGTGTATACTATGTTTACTAGAGACGCACCGAAATGAACCTTTTTGGCTGAAACCATTACCAAACATGGTTCTTCATTTCTGTAAATAATTATTGAATTAGTAACTCAACTATTTCCCAAAATAAGTCTTGTAGTTAGTCAGAATGAATGTCTGTATGTTAATTAACTGTAATATGATAATAAGCAAAAATATGATTATGTACGAAGATGCATGTGTGTTACATTATTACTAATATTTAATAAAATGATGAAAATGTCTAAAATGAATGATGTAAGTCAGATGGATGTGTTGTGTGTTTAATTTGAGTATCATTGGCTACAGACTCTGAAACACTTCACATTTCTTCTGCTAATTGTGAGATGATCCCTAACACTGCAGCTGCCGAGCACAAACACAAAGTTAAGCGGCTGTATTCTGGCTTCATCATAACAAGTGTAGTTTAGAAAAGGTTGTGCTTGTAGTTTGTTGTGTTCTTACATTTCAGCACTAAACTGTAAAAACTAAAAGGTAAAAGTGATAAAAAGTGTTTTTTTTCTTTTGTTTTGTTTTGTTTTTCCAATTCCAGCTGAATAATTTCAGTTGCCAAATATTTGGTGCATCCATATACCTGTTCATGGTATTTTGTTTGTTTATTGTTTACTATTATTTGTAGATTACTAATTATACTTCTAGTATAATAGTAGAGAGAAACCAACAGCCAAAAACAAATTCTGATTCTGATGAGAACGGATACATCACCATGGGTCAGAGGCAGCAGATCACAGGTTTTTAAGGTTGACTCTTATTTTCACTGATTGCTCAGTTTTCTGGATGATATTCATGAGCCAAATGCTTTTAAAGAAGCGGTCAGTGTTCTCAACAGTGTTGAGAATGGATAAGTTTATGAGGGGGACTGCTCAGTGATAAAACTCCTGCATCTCACCAGCATTAACCTCTAGTGCAGAACTGCCAGGAGACCTCTGAATACATCCCAAACAAATAGAAGTGAGCACTGAGCAGTTCTTGTCCTGCTGAAGGGTGACCTCTTGTGACACGAATCTGAGTTAAAGAGGAATGTTCATAAAGACACTTCAGTGATGTGCAACATGAGTAGTGAGACCTACAATGTTAAAAGCTCCTCTATTTTCTGTGTTCAGGAGTAAATTATAAGCCTGAACTATTACAAATCATAAGAAAAGTGACTCATTTCAAGGGTTCTTTTACAAAAGTGTTGACATGACAGATTCTGCCTGATCTGGATTGAAATAAAATCACAGCTCAGTTCCTGAGGTCACTTTTCATCCAATTTTGCTTTTTAATGAACACCATGAAAGTGCTGATTTATGTTGGTTTATTTTTATTTATAAAACTCTCTCCGGCCATACGACATATATTATAACATATATTACTTCAATGATGTCTTTAAATAATGGTAATTATCAGACACTACTGCCATGCAATGTCTGTTGGCTGAGGCGCTCAGCCAGCCGATCCATCAGAGCTGGTGATCCTGCGCTTTCCTATGAGCATGTTGGCTGCCCAGTTATGACATCAAGATCAAGATCAACCAATTTAGCCAATGTAATTTTTCACACAACGGAATTTGACCTCCGCATTTATCCCATTTGTGCAGTGAAACACACACACACACACACACACACACACACACACACACACACTAGTGAACAGACTAGGCTGTGAGAATTTGAGCCTGAAGCGGTGGGCAGCCCTTATCCACCGGCGCCCGGGGAGCAGTTAGGGGGTTAGGTGTCTTGCTCAAAGGCACTTCAGTCATGTCCTGTCTGGGGATTGAATCAGCGACCTTCTGGTCACAAGACCAGATCCTTACCACTAGTCCATGGCTGCCCCCGGATATATAGGGGACATATAGGAAGTACTTAGAAAAGAAGTGGAGACTGACTTCACATGCATCAGAGGAGTGCTAGTCTTCACCCTCCTAGACATTACAAGTGATTGGGAGGGACCTAACAGGTGGTCTATTACTACACTGGGGGAAACATTGGGTCAAAATAAAATTATTTTATTATTAATTATGTTTTTATTATTATTAAATTTACCTTTATTGTTTGATGTTCTTTGAACTTATTAGTTTCTTTTTCTTTATCAACTTGGCTACATTGTATATGGGTCACCATCAATGTACTGCGGCTGACTGATTGATGTCAATGGTGGAAAGGCCAAATAAAAGCAGAAACACATGGCTGTGTGTAAGTTAACTCATATTATTTAGATTATAATAAGATGCAAAATGCCATTCTATGAGCACAAATTCAATTTGAGCTGCAAGTCTATGATAAACAAGTAAAGCAAAATGACGAACCACCAAGCCAACCAAATAATTCTAACAAGGCCACAACATTCACAACAAAATACACTCTTGAACTGACTGACTAAATGCTGCTGTACCTTCTATCAATGTACATTTCATATTTAGTACAGCACCAGAAAGTGCAGAGTCACGCCAAGATAAGGGATTAACTCACATTCGCCGACAGAGAAGATCTGCAAGGCCATCTTTTCTTATTCTCAACATCTAGCACAGTTTTGCAGCAGGAATCCACCACTGCACAGGTCTGCCGCAGAGAGAGAGCGAGAGAGAGAGAGAGAGAGAGAGCGAGAGAGAGAGACAGAGAGAGAGACAGAAAGAGGCCTGGTTCCACAGAAGCAGAACACAGCCGAGCTTCCCTCCTGCCATCCAGTGCCTGCTTGCTGCTATCTCCCCCACACATCACCATCCTGCAGTCAACACAAGGGGCCCTGCACGCAGCTCTGTGACAGGGCCCATTATGACCTTGCGCTATGCCATTGGGCTAGGCCGGATCTCTCTGGGATGCGATTGGCCTGGAGGGGGGGATGGGAACAGGGGCGGATCACACCACAATGATCTGAGCATCGTGGAGTGAGACCCAGGAGATCTGCATGGATGCTCTTGAGGAATAGTAGAGCTTGCAGGCCACCTCTGCTTGGGCCAGTAGGAGGTTTAATATGCAATGTAAAATGTATTATCTGGTTAATGTATTAACTGCTTAAAAGGACATTTAAAGGTGCGGAGCTTCACTGATGAGGGAGTCTGATTACTTTCAATTGTAATAAATGCAATATTCACATTTTTTGGCTTAAGGCATTCAGTACAATACATGAAAATGATATTGTCATCACATTGGTAATGAAAGCAGGGGAGGGGTTCTTTGTAAGTGTTTTTCTGCACATGCATAATAAGTCCTGGGTATTTCTGTGCCTTGCAGCAGTAAATGCACATAGAAAAAATATAACACAGCCCATAAAAAAGAGGTACATCCCCTTGAAGTCATTCCAAGAAAGCAAGGTGTTCTTCTTCTCATACCTCCAGGAGGAAACTCCATGGAGAACAATTACATCTCCTGTTTACACTGGATAAACATGCTAAAATTAGCCATGCTGTGCAAACGCAGGGGTGCTGCTCACACACACGGGGGTCGATTTGCATAATGCAGATGCCGGTTCGCAAAGCCTTTCCTTCTGTAAGCTGGAGGCCTGGAGACGCAGCATAGGAAGGAAAATCAATACAGCTGAACCATAAAATCTGAAAGGACTAATAAATCACTGATCCTCCACCAAGGTGATGATAATATGCAAGAGCACTCACGAGTAACAGCCTTAATACAGGGTGTCCTGTGTGCTTTAAGCCTAATGAAGATCTGGTGATGATATTTGGGTTAAATGTACCTCAGTCTGTGTGTGAGAGAGTGATCTTACAACATGTGCTGAAAATGTTCACCACCAGCATCCAAACACACCTGAACCCGGCACTCCGTGAAAGGTCATAACTGATAAAGGTTATCCTGCTAATAACCCTGTTTTACCAAACTGTTACAGAGGTTCCTGTTGTGTCTTCTGAATGAGTTCATTATCCAGCACGTTTGCAGGATGAACACTCCTCCTGTACAGTCTAATGATACATTATGCACGGATCACTGCACAATCTGCAGGGTGAAATGTCCCGTGCTGTGTTCACGAGGATAACTGGGGGCTTTACTGTCTCACTGCAGAAGCAAGCAGCTGATGGAGACGGCTGGACAGGCACTGGCCTCCACTATGTCAGCCGCTGATATTAGGCTGTGTTCATACTGCCCAAATCTGATTCTCACCCTATCTAGATTGTATCCAGATTGATGTTCAGTAGTCCGGACAGTCACAAACCACATGAAACCTGATTTTTGCAAACCTGATCCAAACCACATTTGGAGGTGGTTTGAAATCTGATTACAATCAGATGTGCACAGATCTGTCTCAGTCCAGACACTCAAATCAGATTTTGAAGTGCCTTTCACATCACTCACCACACGACAAAGAACAACACATCAACCCACAGTGACAGAACAACCCACTTTTTGAGGCATGAACGTTCAGCATCCATGCTACCATTTCTTTGCCCTGAAATCAGTGACTGTAGCTGCCACTTAAAAGACTTTCACTGTTCCACATGCACCAAAATTATACACAGTAAATATGTCGGTGTTAAATCAACACTATTAGAGTTAAATTAACACTGAGGGTGTCAAAATGTAACACTCCCAGTGTTAATTTAACTCTAATAGTGTTGATTTAACACTGGCATATTTACTGTGTACTGGTCAACTTTAAAGTACGTTTTAAGGACAAAGTCTACATTTGTGTGGTTTTAGGCAAATGCACGCATGTGTAGTAGAACAATAATGCATGACTGTTGCTTCAGTGCAGCACTTTATTTGATTAACGCTATTTAAATGTGCCACTCATTTTCTCATTTAAGATTTTAAAAAGGACTGTTTATCATTAAAGGAATAATCATGTGAGTTATGTGGAAATATGAATGTGTATACATTTGGAAAACAATATGTAAAGGCTAACAGAAAAATCAGGACAAATCTATCAGTCTGTTATAAAAGTGTATGGTTGAGGCAGTCCTCCTAGAATAAACTCCCAGTCCCAACTTTAATATACAGTTATAATGACTGTTTGTCATTGTCAGTGCATCTCCTGTGACCAGCAGTGATGAACGATCAGGAGAGTCAATGAAAGAACCTGTTTGTCTGAATGTTCTGGTTGGGCAGTGACGTGGTTGATACAGGCAGTCGTGGAACAAAAAGACACTTTAGTGTTCACACTGTAATGTAATGTGGTCATCTCTGAACAACTCCTGAGCTTCCTGAGACACATTGTTCCTGCTCCTGTTCGGATCATTCAGGATGCAGGTTAATGCCAAGTGTGAACAGGTCTCAGTCACTACTTTAAGCTTTAGACAGGTACTAAAACACTAGGGATGCACTAGGGACACGAGGGTTTGTAGCCAAAACCAAAACCAAAGTGGAACATTTGGCCAAAAACCAAACACCAAACACGGTTCTTCATTTATATAAATCATCATAAAATTAGTAACTAAACTATTTCCCAAAGTTGGTTGGTTGGTTTGACATCATTAGGTTTAATAACATGAGTTTAATTGATTATATTTGTATATAAAACAGAGACAATAATATATGAATATGTATGAAGATGCATGTGTGTTACATTATTACTAATATTTAATAAAATGATGAAAATGTCTAAAATGAATGATGTAAGTCACATGGATGTTTTGTGTGTTTAATGTGAGTGTCATTGGCTACAGACACTGAAACATTTCACATTTCTTCTGCTAATTGTGAGACGCTCCCTAACACTGTAGCCGCTGAGCACAAACACAAAGCTAAGCCGCTGTATTCTGGCTTCATCATAACAAGTGTAGTTTAGTAAAGTTTGTGCTTGTAGTTTGTTGTCTTCTTCTATTTCACCACCAAACTGTAACTGTGCTGGTGAATCTGTGTTTTGTTGGTGAGGAAAAGCACAATTCTGAACTGACTTTACTGCATTAAAGTTACACTGTGGCTCATGTCTGCGCCAGGAACTAGAAAAATATAACAGTGTCATTAAAAACATCATTCCTTGGTATAAATTATTTGGTCTTTTCACTTATTTGGCTGAACACTGAAAGTGTTTGTTTTTGCAATTTTATTAGATTTATTAGACACATTTCTACCAATCAAATAACTCTGTGGACGACAGTTTTGGCTAGACTGATGTGTGCTTTATTGATCATGTTTGCATCAGATATGTGCATAAATAACAAAAATCACTTTAACCTGCAGAGAAATGGAGTAAATATCTGATTATCGGTGAGGACTGAGAACATGACCCCTAGTGTGTACAGCTGTACAGTATAATCTGTATCTACTGTTCTCACACTGTTGCCACCTTATCCTGTGAAATACTGTTGGTCCACTGGTCTTTTTTGCTTTATCAGTTTATCAAAGCTGGAATTTCTGGCAGGTTTGGAAAAGCTGTATTTCCACTGTGCCCAAAACAACAGCCTATTCAGCACTCAGCTTAGGCTGATGGTGAGACACTATTGTTTAGGTTTTGAGAGCACTTCCGATCCAGAGGTCCACGCTAAGCAGGCTAATCTGTGATCTGTCTGGAGCTGCCTCACAGCTTCACAGCCCTACGAGCATCAACAGGCTATCCAAACACAGCCGCGGCCATACGTAAAGACAACAGACCTACAACAACAGCAGGTCCAGCCTGGACTCAGCTACCAGCCCCCTGCCTCATAGCATGAACAGACAACCAGATGTGGACTGTGGTCTCACCAACAATAATCATTTATGTTAGTTTTCTGAACTGACTGAAAATTTTAAAAGCTCATTTTTGGAACAGGACCATCACAAAGCTACTAGTTTGTTTTCAAGATCTCAGGGTCTCAGAGAGATGCTACAAAACTAAAATTCCAACCTTCTGGCATTAAGAAACAATAGAAAACTAAAGAGGGAAATGGGAACTTCCTCTTCCATCCCAGTGAATTCCTCTGGAAAAGTGATGATTAGACTTACATCAAAAACAAAGAAAATATAATTGTTGTCGTCAGTCACAGTTGTTTTTTTAAGTCATGATTAACACATAAGCAGAAAAGAAGAGGGTTACACTGGGCTAAAGCAAAGCAATCACAGACTGTGGGTGACTGGATGAAAGTGATCTTCAGTGCTGAAGCCGGAATCTGATTTGGGCAAGGTGATGATGCTGGAACTTTTTTTATTTCCACCGTCATTGATGACTTGGCTTGTATGTCGGGTTAATGTATGATGGAGATGACAGTCATTACATCTTCAGTAAAAGTCTACATTGAAATTTTGGACACTTTTCTTATTCCATCAATTGAAAGGATGTTTGGTGGCTATGACTTCATCTGATGATGCATCTTTCCGCAGGGCAAAGGATGTGCAAACTTACCTTGATGAAAGACATATAATGTCAAGGGCCTGCAAATAGTCTGTAAGCAAACAGCTTAAACCTGCAAAGCTGATCTGGCAACAGCAGTGAGACAGATGGAGGCAGACTGATGAAGAATATTGTTTGTCATTAGTTAAGTCCACGCCTCAAAGAATTCAAGCTGGTATAAATGCCAGAGGTGCTGCAACAAAGTACTAATAGTGCAGTGTTTCTCATGACTCCATATTTTCTACAGAACTGAGTGACTCCATCTCTTTTCCTCTATTTGATCTAAAAAACAATTGTGACTGACTACTTTCTTTTTTCATTGTTCCTTAAGAAGGTTGGAATTTTGAAAAAAGATCATTCTCTGGCATGCCATTGTGATTTTTTTTTCAACTAAATTAAAAAATTGAAAGAACATCCTGCAAGACTGGTGACTCCATCATTTTTGCCCGTGGTTGTATACACAGGATGTCCAGCTTAATTCTTCACCCAAATGATTGTGAATTTCCTTAATACTAATGAAGATATTGTGATGAAATGTGGATGTAACGTCCCCCAGTCTGTGTGAGAAAGACAAACTTGAATGATAACAGTGCAGGTAGACAGGTGTTAACTTCTGACGGCCAATATTCACAGCTGTCAGAATGGAGGCCAGCACCCACCATCAGTCACCTGCCGATGCAGTGAGATGTTAAAGCCTTCAGTTATCCTTGTGCACAAGGTGCTCATTTTATCACACTGAGAATTGTGCCGTGATTTGTGTTACAAACTACTGGATAACAAGCTCCATTTAGAAGACAACAGAAAAAAAAAAAAAAAAAGCATGTCTCCATGACCACATGACCACATCAGGAGTAAAAAGTGTTGTGTGTATATATAAATAATGCAGGAAGCTTGGAGAAGTAACTGTAATAACTGTGATTAGTTACTAATATCAAGTATTTTGATACCAAATCAATACTTTTGCTATAAATGAAAAAACCTCATCATTGTCTTTAGACAGAACTAGGGGTGAAACGATTCCTCGAGTAATTCAAGTTCCTCAATTACAAAAAATGATGGAGGAATTTTCTCTGCCTCGAGTCGTCGTTTAATTGTAAAGCTTAAAGCTCTGAATTTCATATAGAGTACTTTTAATGTGACACAACGCACTTATGCCACCCATGCAAAAGAAGGAGGAGCCAAACACGTTTGGTTGAGGAGCGGGAAGATGGAAGAGGTGAGAGAAGAAAATAATGATGATAAAATAGAAGAAAAACACAATAAAAAATGTCGAAAGTCGTCAGTGTCCAAAATGAACATCAGCCAAACTTACGACGCTTATTAACGTGTGGGTCGGCCTGAACATGTACATGCCATTGGAAAGAAAGCCAGACAGTTGTCTGACTTTGGATGTGCGAGTAACTTTGAAATGCCTAATTTCAGACATATAACAGTTTTAAATTAATATAATCATTAATTTGATACGTTGTACAGATTTCCTCAAGAACAATTTTTCAGGATCACAGATTTTTTTGGCTTTAACTGTTGATATTAAATACATTCAGCTGAGTTGTACTCAGACTTGAATTACTCAAAAAATCATCAATATTTTAAAAATGATTCTGCTTCAACTTTGCCCTGGCCTCTTCTTTAAGTCTGTGTTCAACATAACACTTTAAATGAAATGTAAATGTAACTGTAACACAAAAAGGAAATGTATTATTTTGGCAGGTAAAAAATATGCTTGGCTAGTGGATTTTTTCATCTACCAGTCCATTTGGCTGGTGAGTCAAAAAGATAATTTTGGACACTGTGTGTGGTGGAACTCCTATTTATTTGTCTTTGCAATCATAAATGTTTCTAGACGAGAAAATAGTTTGTTGCTATGCACAAATTTAAGAAATAAAACTTAAGGAAAAGGTCGTTGATTATTAAGTGTTATTAAGTATTTATAATGACTCTTTACCCAACCAAAAATATGTTTTATCTGATTACTCTAATAATGGCAGGAATTTTCAGTAGAATACTCGATTACTAAAATATTTGATAGCTGCAGCTGTAGACAGAACAGTCCAGTTGTCAGTAAAATTCTGTAAAATACAGCATCAAATTCAAAGTATTGGAAGTATAGAGAGTTCAAATATAGGATTGCTAACTAAAAGTTTTGATACTTTGTGCAACTGTCCGTAATTTGAAAATACTGTGACAGCAGAATAAAGTGCAATTTTTTAAAATATAAAATTACAATTTAATGCTTTACATTTAAATGAATATTTTGCAAAAATGCTAAAGCCAACACGTGCACTTTTTCTGGTTTGATGCTTTAATGCTGAATGTACCCCAGTCAGCCGCAACGTTCCCCTCACATATAACAATGATTATCTAACAATGGTGCCTGTGAAGGCCTGAGATATATTAGATAAGGTAAGAGAATATAGGATTCTTGTAGACGAGGTGTTGTATGCTGGAGAAAAACATGCCAACCTGTGCCACTGTAACAAGGGCAAAATAGATATGGCCAGATGAATGTCTGGGAGCATCTCCAAAGCAGGAAGGCCTGAACAATGCTCTCAGACAACAATGGTCAGTACCTACTCACAGTGGCCTCAAAATTCCCAGATCTCAGTCTGAACGAGCATCTAAGAGCTAAGTCAGATCAATGGCAGCTCCACCTTACAAATTACAGGCCTTAAAGGATCTGCTGCTAACATACTGACGCAGGTTCCACAGGACACATTCAGAGGTCTGGTAGAGACAATGACTCTGTTTCAAAGCTGTTTTGGTGGCACACAGAGGAGCCACAGCGTATTAGCCATTTGGTTTGACTATTATGGCTGATCAGTGTAGTGTGCCAAACTGCAGGTTAGTTGTAGTTGTGCTATCATATATACAGAACATCGGCTCAAAAGCCCACTTTTGTTAAGACATCATTGTTGAAATTTGCAGTAGTGTTTTCATTTGTTCTGATTTCTATACAAATGTATTCTTTTTTTGTCTTACTATAAGATGCTGACCATAGATGAAGCTGCTATTAAGGGATTAAAGTTAGCTCCTACCCTAGCCAATTGTTTCATCTAATTGAATTAATTGATGAAGTCTTTCGTAACATCTCTGAATAGCTTTTCATCACCTGCTTCAGAAGCCCTTTGGATACAAGACTGACACTGAAAGGTTTCTCCTTCAGTGCAGAGGCTGAAAGAGACACTCTGGTGCTTTCAAGCCTGGACCAGTCTGGGCCAGCAGCTTTGGCGGTCTGATTGGCAGTGACGGTCTGGTAAAGGGCTTTGGCAACATGCACAAAGGCCTCCTCTAGAGAGCTTCTTTGTGCAAATGTTCTATGTGGCCCAGAGAGACCAGCTGAGCCAGGCCAAGCTCAGTATGAACGTTGCAGTGTCCAATTAGAGAAGGGTCTTCAAACTGCTGGGAACACCATCACTGGTCTGTGCATTCACCCTCTACGTCTCTCCACTGCTCATGATTTCAAAAATGCTCCAGCTGTACCTAATGGAATAGATTCCAGTCTGTATGTGCAGTACACCAACAGATATACAGGGGTTAGACAATGAAAGTGAAACAGCTGGTTTTAGACCACAATAATTGATTAGTAGGTGTTGGGCCTCCTTTTGCGGCCAATACAGCATCAGTTCATCTTGGGAATGACATATACAAGTCCTGCACAGTGGTCAGAGGGATTTTAAGCCATTCTTCTTGCAGGATAGTGGTCAGGTCACTACGTGATGCTGGTGGAGGAAACCGTTTCCTGACTCGCTCCTCCAAAACACCCCAAAGTGGCTCAATAATATTTAGACACAAAGACTTGCTGTCTTGGTCACAGATGCACCAGCAAGACGTGCACCAACAATTTGTCCTCTTTTGAACTCTGGTATGTCACCATAATGTTGTGTGCATTGTAATATACTATATAACTGTGCTCTTACCTGCTAACTGAACCTTCACACTCTGCTCTTACTGGTGCAATGTGACATTAATGAAGATTGGCCACCAGACTGGTCCAGTTTAGCCATGAAACCTCCCACACTAACATGACAGCTGTTTCACTTTCATTGTCTAACCCCTGTAAGTGACTATGATTGTCATTGGATTTGACCAGAAATTACTGACATCACTGCTCTTTAGCTCAGAACCATTTTTAGAAATCATATCAGATTAAATGTGCAGGTCTAAAAAGGCCACTAAAAAGGTGGAGGGGATAAGACATTTATTTTTAAAATATAAAGTGTCCTGCACCTCTGGATATTTTTAGACATGCTTACTTAACTGCTTTAGCATTCAGCATTGCTGAAGGGAATTTGCACAGCTAATTGAAATTCTCCGTGCAGCTCAGAGAGTACAGAGATAAACAGAATTTCTCACTTAACTGGCACGGCAATTTTATGCAAACCTGAAAAATCATGCAAATGGAGTCGAAAATATTCACACAGCACAAGACATCAGGACATAGATAACCTTAAATTACCCTGGGAGAAAGAAATGCTAAGCAAGGAAGTTCTAGAAGCACAATTAGTTGCACAATTAGTACTAACAGTACATGATAATGCTTGGTGTCCACTATAATCTAACACCACGTACTGCTCAATGCACTGCAAGTGTGACTGTGGTCCTCAGACTGCGGTCAAGCAATTATAACCTTTTGTTCAGTTAAAACTACCTCCAAGATGAAGGATCACAGATTGTCAAAAGGTTAACTTATCCACTGTAAACATACACTGTGCTATGCTAAAATGTAACAATGTGCATCACAGAGATGTACATCATCATGTTTGTTTAGTTCACACCACACTCTGCAGCCTCCTTAGTAGCCTTGCAGCTTCCATTTCACAATGGAAACTAGAGACATGTTTACTGGGAACATTAACCCTTTGGAATCGGCAGATCCACCTTCGGGTTATATAACAACTTATATAACTCAATTAGATTTGATCCTAGAAACAAAACTAAACATACCCCAGAAACTTTAAAGTGTCTACTTTTCAAATATATATAACTTGAATCAAATTATATTTTTAGATTCTTGTAAGAGGAGCTTAAATAAGCAGAGACATGTCTATGACAGCGAGTTAGACAAGTTCTGCATGTTTTCCCTCCAAAAGACTTACACTGTCATTCATATGATAATTACATGGTAATTCCAGACATTACATTGGTTGGATTACTGGTTGTGGGATGTGTGGAATTTTTACCAAACAAAGACCGTCTCACCTGAGGTGAAGCTGAACAATAGACCTCCCCCTGTGTGTTTCACACTTATCTCATAAATATTCAGTGTAGGGTTAGTAGCTGAGTGAAAACACAGTGTCACCTCACATTTGTTAAGCTTTATAAATAAAAGCACATACAATGTCTAAAAGCTGTAATGAGCAGTGTGTAGACAACACCTCTGTTTATTCAGTTCTGAGCTCAAAAGTCTTGACTAGAAATGTTTAGAGTGTTTTCACAATATATCAGCACATCTGAAAACAGGATTTGTAAAGTCTAAGTTTAGTGCAGATTTAATCAGAATATAGATTTATGACACTCTTACTGTTCTGACTCTGTTGTTGCTGAGTTTGTGCTGAACTAAAGCCTCTGTAACACTTTGTGAAAAATAATTTAGATGTAATTAGTAAAAAGTAAAGTCATGTCAGAGTGTATGAAATAGTCAAGAGGGTTAAATCTAGTCTGAATAATGAATATAAATGAATAATTGTGAACAGTGTGTATCACCCCTAGTAATCTATCTAGAGGGCTTCTAGATTTGTGTTCATAGACACAGGGTCATGACATGGTCCCATCACTAACCTGTGTGTCCAGCTAAGTCGAGCTTGGGTTCACACTTTGGAAGAGAGCAGTCTGTAAGAAAAGAGAGAAAGAGAGAGAGTGGTGAATATAAAGGAGGCTCAGTGCTCCTTGAGATGAAGGAGTTCTTTCAAACTCTTTGATGTGGGGCTCAGAACATGCAAAGAGGTTTAACAGCATGGCACATATGGACTACTCTGACTTCCACATGGCAGAAAACTAATCCAGCAGGTCGGACAGAAGTCCAAAGTTCTAAGCCACGTTGTGATCCTGGAAAAAAGTCTTGCAGTCAGACAGGGGATCAGAGTTAAGTTTACTCACCATCTTAGACGGAAAGACATGAACTAGGTCATAGCTTAGCCTTGCAATGGACATCCGGACAAGGAACTTCATAGGATTTTGCTTGATTTTATATAGGCTGCTTATGTAAGCTGTCTGAGTTTCTCATCAAAGGCATCTACAGATATCCATATAACAGACCGTTTGAGGATACTTCTGACATTGGTAGCCTGGTACTCTTTTATCAAAACCTTCAGCAAACTATTTATATGAGACTGAAAGTCTTGGAAGCCCAAACGTAAACATAATGGGTGAAAAATCTAATGAAGGCTCTGTGTTCCTACAGGATTCCTACAAACACTCCTGCAGAACAAACAGGGATGTCCAAACAAAGAGCATGTGTGAATGTGTAAGTCAATCCTGTAGGACAGCTGTTCAGTAGATACCAACATACAGCTTCCAGCTGCTGACAAACCACTGCAGGTCAAGTGCTTTTTAAATCAGTCTCAAGTTCCGTTCATCAAAACAGCCTGTACATAAAAAGCCTTCTAAACTAGTTTATTTGATGTAGCAGAGGACCACCAGCACCCTGCAGAAGCACATTCACTGGCTAATACAGCTGGCTTGACTAAATGAGCACCATGTGAGAGCTTTCTAACCCACTGTAATAAGGCTCTATAACAAGTCTTAGTCCTGACAGCAAGTCTACAGTACTGATCTCCTGCTGTCTGAACTATTCTAACATATATGCTTAAATGTGCTGGACTGTAACAGTGCAAACAATTTCCTGTGGGATCAATAAAGTCCAGTCCATCCATCCATTCACCACATCAAACACATACACATTAAATGCCCTTCACTGTTGCTCTCTTTTTCTCTGTGTTCCATGACTGCCGAAGTGCCCACACCTGGTCCTGGAGCACTCTGCCTGCATATGCTTGTGCTTTAACACACCTGTGTCAGTTCACTATTGCTTTGTAACTGAGCTGATTGTTTGGTTCAGATGTGCTGGGAGAAACATAAAATATGCAGAATTGGGGTATTCCAGCAGCATGGCTGGGAACCTCTGAGCCTCCGACAGACTGAGATCTATTGCATTGTTAAGCTGGTCACAAAAATCATGACATAAGTCTTTGGGAGCACAGCAGTCACCGGAATGAAAAAAAATGAACAAAAGCATTACCAGCTTTATCACTTCATTTCCTTCATGATTGTATTTTACTGATTATTTACATGTTTTATTATAGCAGCTATATTTAACAGTGTTTTTAAGCTTTACAGACAAATTAGCCAATTGTAATTTTTTTCTGTCAACTTTTTTAAATTTGCCATTTTATTACACTTAAGATTAGTGATGCACCAAATATTTGGCAACCAAAATTACTCGTCTGCAAAAACACACTTGTGAATATGTGAAAAGACAAAATCATTTATACTGAACGATGAGGTATTTAATGAGACTGTTACCTTTTTCTAATTCCTGGCTGTAGACGTGAGCCAGAGTGGAGCTTTACTGCAGTAAAGTTTAATATTGGACATTTGTTTAACATTCAGAATTCTGCTTTTCCTCATCAATTAACAAAACACAGACTCACCAGCTCAGTTACAGTTTGGTGCTGAAATGGAAGAAGACAACAAACTACAAGCACAACCTTTACTAAACTACACTTGTTATGATGAAGCCAGAATACAGCCGCTTAGCTTTGTGTTTGTGCTCAGCGGCTGCAGTGTTAGGGATCGTCTCACAATTAGCAGAAGAAATGTGAAGTGTTTCAGTGTCTGTAGCCAATGACACTCACATTAAACACACAACACATCCATGTGACTTACATCATTCATTTTAGACATTTTCATCATTTTATTAAATATTAGTAATAATGTAACACACATGCATCTTCATACATATTCATATATTATTGTCTCTGTTTTATATACAAATATAATCAATTAAACTCATGTTATTAAACCTAATGATGTCAAACCAGTTTATTAACATACAGATATTCAGTCCTAACTAACTACAAGATTTATTTTGGGAAATAGTTTAGTTACTAATTTTATTATCATTTATATAAATGAAGAACTGTGTTCAGTTTTCAGCCAAATGTTTCATTTGGTTCGGCTTTGGCTTTTTCAAAATAATTTCATTTTGTTGCATTAAGATTATTTGCTCGTTGGGACAAACAAGCAAATCCATTTATTTAAAATAACATTTATCAAACAAAAGTGCTCTATTGAAAAGTAAGAAGCGGCTCTTTAGCATAATGAATCAAGCTTATTTTCACAACATCTGAGTGCATTTACCGGGTCGTGTGATATGAACCATCAATCATAAAACTGCACATAAATAAATAAACCTTGCCAAGAATGTTGCTTCTTGAGCACAAGTTTGCATAAAAATCTTGTTCATCACTACTGACTACAAGACTCATCAGCAGAAGACTACAAAACTGGCCTGCAAAACTACACTACAGAGTCCACAAAGTGCAGACATTACACATGTGTATGTGTGTGTGTGTAGGCCATCTGGTACTGTGGTGTAGTAATGTTTCCAGTGCATCCAGCATCTCTACGATTGAATCTGGTTTTAAGAGCCTGAACAGCTCAGCTTAAACCTTCTCTTATTACAGGCCAATGACTGACAATGACTGATAAGGCCCTGCTGATCCACAGCACCCAAAAACTGGCTCCAAAGCAGCCATCTGGATCCTACATGGTAATGTACCCCAGTAGACAAGCATCTTCACTGATCTGGGACCCACTACCCCAGTGCTAATGGTTCAATATCAGCACTTGATCAGATGAGGCTTTTACGCTTGACTGGTCTCTGTTCTGCTGGCACGGTTCTCTTGTCCATAACCTCGGGCAGTTCCAGCAGGTCACAGTGATTTACTTCAGCCCATTTCCAATCAAATGGAACTGCTGCTGTGCGCTCAAATTTATGCTGACAGACGCCTTTATCACTATTACACACACAGCGAGCCATCTCTTATCAATAAGCCCCACACAGATATTCTCTGGGTACAGCACTGGCACAGAAATATTCTCTGGGTACAGCACTGGCACAGAAATGGAAAGTTCTATTTTTGCTGTTTTTTAGATGACCCATTGTTTGGTGTCTATTTGATGATCACCAGCTTGATGTGACTGTGGTGAAGCTTTGAACGCGACCATGTTAAGCACTACAGTGAGGACAACTTCCTGTCATGAGCAGCCCATTGGCTTCATCTGACTTTGAGATGCCCCTGTGCAAAAAGAACATCCATAACAAGCTTCAAACATCTGCTTGCCAGGCGCTCTGTGTGCTCTTCAAGAGATGAATAGAGACCTAAGAGGAAGGGAGGAGGGGAGGGAGAGAGAGGAGAGAAACCACTAAGACCTGGGCTCCAGCAAAATGCTCTTCCTCCTATTTGGAGATGACATCGCGTAGCCACTTCACGGCCCGTAACGCTGTTCCACGTGGAGATTCCACCGAGGCCAACCAGCAATTAGGTGACAGTGGAATGCAGGACGCAGGACTCTGACCTCGTCAAGTAAATCTGAGGGAAACACTAAGGTTTGAGAAAATGGAGCCATCCACCCAGGTCCTCCTCCCACAATCCTTGCAGTTGTTTGTATCATTAAACGCCTTTTTGTAAAGCTTTCTGAGGAGATACGAGCTACTGCTGTTATGCACAAAGCAGAGGCATTCATCAGAGCTTCGTTTCATTACGTAACACCGGCCTTTCTGCTTCAAGGAGCATCACTGCTGAACTCGACAACACTGCCAGGCCACAGCATGCCAGCTTGCATTTCAGAGTTAATATGCTTGAAATAGGGCAGTGCACTTCATCATGGACTCCCACTTATACTAACAGTTAATGCACTCACAGACAAGCTATTGTATTACTGAGTGGTGTGATACTCACCAGCACTAGTGAACCTGCCTTTCACTCTGATTTCTGACAGAGAACGGCTTGTAGGTTCCTATTTGAGTAGCATTAATATCGATGTGGCTTGGCTACTGTCACTCAATGGTATGAAATGGAATCTAAAGTGACGGACCGCTCCACTATTGCAGATACTCTACAATACATCAAACACATTACGTGTACTGTAAGTTCAGGGTGAATGAAAACAGTCCAAATGTGTTCCATCTCTATACCTTAGACATGCAACTGGATTATATTTCCAGCCATTACTGGTTCATAAGGGGAAAAATATGGTGAAAACCAATACCCTGTGACAATCAAGCAATGATCTAAAGTCTGCATTACGACACATTTAAGCCTTCCTGACTACTGAAATTAAACAATGCATCCAAACCACAGTCGTCTGTGTGCTGTGCACAAACCCCTAATCACACATAATAAAAGCAGCAAATGATTTCAACTACCAAAGATCCCTGTGAGTCAAAAATACCTCACTGCATTACAGGAAATGGGTAAAGCTCAATTACGTCTTCAACCAGAAAATGACCAAATGGCTGTCCCACGGGAAACACACTGATTATTTTGACATAGCCAGCTCTGTGTCTTAAAGGAGGCTGACAGCCAATATAATAGAGACAAAAACAGATTCTAATTGCTCTGCCACCATGAACGTAATACCTTCAATCTTTTCCTGAGAGCAGGCCACAAAAGCCAATAACACTTCATTTCAATCCTTCAATCTAGAAAACAGATCATCCCGACTGAGCCTTTGCCACAAGTTTGGAGAAAACACTGCAATGACCTGTGGGCTCTTTAACAGCAGAGATTCCTGTGGGCTTCTTTTACAGTTGAGATGGAATCCACAGAGCCACCACAGTGGAATATAAATATTCAGTAGCCACAGCGTTGCGTTAGACTTCAAAAGAACCAAAGACGATAATGATGTGATGCTGGTGCAGAAATTCTCAGGAAGAGCCACATCACAAAAAAGGCCATTTCCTTCCATCAATGTTGATGTTCTGCACAGAGACTAAAGCTTTCACAGGAACTTAAGAAGCTCTTCAGTTGTCAAGTAGTTGGAGTATATCATGACAACCTTCCTCATCACACAAGTCTTTGCAGTAAGTCCCAAACCATGTTAGCCACCAACACTGATAACACTTTTCCACCACTGCTCATGATGGAGCTGGTTAGCGTGAACCTGTGAACTTTTTAAGAATGGACCATCATTTCCACTGCTCTGAAAGCCCAGCAATTACATATCTGGTTGTGGGCATTCCTTAAGCTGGAAATAGAACACAGAGGAAGACTGTGTATAAACTGTAGTTTGGTTTCTTCAGAATCAGTGCAGAGTTCAATGCATCAGTCAAGTGAGTTGCTGGTCTGTGTCCTAGCACATGTCAAAATGTGTCAGTTTTTAGCTAAAAACTGTTTTAGCTGTAATTGATGGAAACACAGTAAACAACATTATGTGGTGTCACCCAGGCCTTTACCAGGGCCCAAGTCTTTCCAGTACAGCAAGATCATGGGACCTAAACTAACTAATTTTGCCAGTCAAGAACCATTTGTTTGCAGTGGAAGAGGGCAGAACCATTAGTGATTTTGGCACTGGCCCCATACCAGTGGAAATACCAATGAAAAAACAGCTACAAATACTGTATGTGCACACAGCACACCCAAACACACATAAGCACCCACAGTGCACAAACATACATAACAGTACCAGTGCCTACAATGTGTCATTTCCCTGTGGAATTAAGTGGCTGTGCCCCAAGCATTATGGAAAAAGGCAGATAATCCCACCTCATCAAATGAATTACAACAAGAAAATTGTATGTGAAACACTCCCCATCCACCATGGAGGTGATTACACAGCAGTGGCACTACTTATAGAGGTGATATTTACTGTGTCCACAATCCCAGCTAAGAGAGAACGCCATACAAATGTTCAGCAATGGTTTCAAAAGGTTCCAGGTAAGTTAGCCTGTAACATTACAGAAATAATGTTCACAGAACATTCTGACAATGTGTGATGTCATAAAAACAAACGTTTTTAGAATGTTTCTCACAGAATGTTCCCAGTTAAACCCTAACGTTTGACACCAGGTGTATCCATGTTTTTATTTTTATTTTTGGGAATGTTGCCATAACATTAGTGGGTAACACTTTATAATAACTTTCATTAATAAGCCATTAACTAATGATTAATAACTGTGAACAAATCATTAGTTCATGAGAATTTCATTAACAAATGATTTACTAATGATTTATTATGATTTGTTAACATTTACAGAAATTAATACAATCATTAGTAACTACATGAACTATCATTTATAAACATTTGTTCATGTTCAAATTCTCATGAAGTAATGTTTTGTTCACAGTTATTAATCATTAGTTAATTGCTTATTAATGAAAGTTTTTATAAAGTGTTACCCACTAACGTTATGGCAACATTCCCAAAAATTAAAATAAAAACATGGATACACCCGGTGTCAAACGGGTACATCATTTAATTAAGGTGACATAAAAAGTTTTCAAATAAAGAATTACATCATTTTCTGAATAACCTAAAAGTGAGGTCCTCATAATGTTGCAGCAACGTTAGTGGAACGTAAAGAAAAGTACAATAAAAATGTTCTAGATATATCTAGAAAACTTGACATAAATAATATTCTAAGTCACCTATCAAGACTTTTATTCTGGAAAATGAGATAGATAGATAGATAGATAGATAGATAGATAGATAGATAGATAGATAGATAGATAGATAGATAGATAGATAGATATTTTATTGATCCCCGATGGGAAATTCAAGAATTTCAAGAAATGAGGGGGTAAAGAGTCAAATGGAGCTTTCTTATAATTAATGAGCTCTGTCCAGACCTGGCAAGGCTTGGGTCGACATACCATTGGCCATTGTCAAAGGCCTTCTGGAAGGTTGACAGTTCAATCCCTGGGCAGGTCATGACTGAAGTGCCCATGAGCAAGCACCTAACCACCAACTGCTCACCGGGCACTGTGGACAGGGCTGCCCAAAAATTCAGGCACATGTTCTCTAGTGTGTTAACTTGTGTGTGTGTTTCACTACACTGATGGAGGGAAAAGATCATTGTGTGGAATCACATTGGCACAAAAAAATAACTGAAAGGCATTTTAATATTATACCAGTCTAGAACACATCACCCAACCCTGACTCAAAATTTGACTGCTGGAAAATGAAGAAAAAACATCCTTTAATCAAGCATCTTCAATATGTGTCAGGAACCAATCAGATTCTAGCTTAATATTGAAGCTTCACCACGTGCCGTCATTTCAAATGGGGATCAACCATCACATTCCTCATCCAAAGCCTTTCACTCCAGGCAAAATCAGGTAAATGTAACTATCCATAGAAGAAATTAGGTACACAGATACAGAGATATGTCGAGCTAGGCCAAATGATGCATCTGTGCTGTAGAAAACACAAAGTCTTCTTATCAAACTAGTCAGCGAGGGGGATGAACTGGATCACTGATCCTCCTAAGGCCAAAGGAGCTGGACGACACACATAAAGTCTGTGGCCTGCTTTTCCCTCATATGCAGGGCAAACCAATTCTCCTAATCTCCAAAGACAAAGTCACTGTCTGCTGCTCCAGAAGCAGACATTCTGCGTCAGGAGTGACAAAACAAAGGCTTGAAGGGTCAAAAGACTGTACTGTTCACAGTATTGATCCCCATTGTTCTACTGTTCAGTCCCCAATTTCCTGCAAAACTGCACACCTTGCTTGGACTTCTGGCCTTAATAGCAAACCAGTTTTTCTGATCAAAGTCAAATAGACAATTTTAGCAAACACAACAGACCTGCTTTCTGCACAGCTGTGCCATGGTCACCTTTTCTTCACCCGTCATCAAAGGCCACTTTTGGCAACACACAGGCCACAGACGACAGACAGTTCTCGAACTGAACAAAAGCACTTTAGGTGGGCTGCTAAATCCATAGAGGTCCTACTCAGGGAGTAGGCTCAGTGACTAAGTAGGGCAGCGAGGAGACATCCAAAGCTCTGGAAACACAAAATGTGTTTAGAGCAGCTATGGGAACAAACAGAGTCCAAGTGCCAAGACCAGAGTGTTTAACAAGCCCAGAGCAATTAGGAGGCCTGCTGGAGAAACACAGAGAAAGAGAAATGGCCTCTTTTCTGAATCATAATTCTGTGTTGATTACATGAAACTAGAAAGCTAATCATCTGCTTGGTCAACACATTTGGTGAGTGACATTTCCTCCAGCTTTAAACGGTGCATCAAAACAGCTGATATCACCATCCTAATCTAAAACTCTATTCAGCAGGGATTAGTTTTATGTGGGACGGTGATGTAATTAAATTTTACCACAGCATGTCTGTAATGCTTATCACAGATTTGTGTGGGATAAGAAATCTTGGTAAAAATGACAGATATGGGAGTGACTACTTAATTACACATCAGCATGTCTTCAGAAAAGTTCCATTCACAGAACCTTCCAGCTGCTCACAAGTACAGTGGAACCTTGGTTATTGTTTGCCCTGGTTATCATACAATTCGGCTATCATTGACTTTTCTGGGAAATTTTGTCCCAGTTATCATTCATCTGCCCAGTTTTCATCAGTGCACCCACGTGAAAGTTTATGAAAACAAAGCATCCACCCACGCATTCAGCTTCATTCTGTCTTTGCTTCTCATTGTTTCTCTGAATTTGCTTCTTGTTGTTTCTCTGAATTTGCTTCTCGTTGTTTCTCTGGCTTTGTTTCTCATTGTTTCTCTGGCTTTGTTTCTCATTGTTTCTCTAGCTTTGTTTCTCGTTTCTCTAGCTTTGTTTCTCATTGTTTCTCTAGCTTTGTTTCTCGTTGTTTCTCTGGCTTTGTTTCTCATTGTTTCTCTGAATTTGTTTCTCATTGTTTCTCTGAATTTGCTTCTTGTTGTTTCTTTGAATTTTCTTCCCATTGTTTCTCTGGCTTTGTTTCTCATTGTTGCTCTGGCTTTGTTTCTCATTGTTTCCCTGGCTTTGTTTCTCATTGTTTCCCTGGCTTTGTTTCTCGTTGTTTCTCTGGCTTTGTTTCTCATTGTTTCTCTAGCTTTGTTTCTCGTTGTTTCTCTAGCTTTGTTTCTCATTGTTTCTCTGGCTTTGTTTCTCAGAATTTGTTTGTCATTGTTTCTCTGAATTTGCTTCTTGTTGTTTCTCTGAATTTCCTTCCCGTTGTTTCTCTGGCTTTGTTTCTCATTGTTTCTCTAGCTTTGTTTCTTGTTGTTTCTCTGGCTTTGTTTCTCATTGTTTCTCTGAATTTGCTTCTTGTTGTTTCTTTGAATTTCCTTCCCATTGTTTCTCTGGCTTTGTTTCTCATTGTTGCTCTGGCTTTGTTTCTCGTTGTTTCTCTGGCTTTGTTTCTCATTGTTTCTCTGGCTTTGTTTCTCGTTGTTTCTCTAGCTTTGTTTCTCGTTGTTTCTCTAGCTTTGTTTCTCATTGTTTCTCTGGCTTTGTTTCTCAGAATTTGTTTCTCATTATTTCTCTGAATTTGCTTCTTGTTGTTTCTCTGAATTTCCTTCCCGTTGTTTCTCTGGCATTGTTTCTCATTGTTGCTCTGGCTTTGTTTCTCGTTGTTTCTCTGGCTTTGTTTCTCGTTTTTCCGGCTTTGTTTCTCGTTGTTTCTCTGGCTTTGTTTCTCATTGTTTCTCTGGCTTTGTTTCTCATTGTTTCTCTGAATTTGCTTCTTGTTGTTTCTCTGAATTTCCTTCCCGTTGTTTCTCTGACTTTGTTTCACAGTGTTGCTCTGGCTTTGTTTCTCGTTGTTGCTCTGGCTTTGTTTGTCATTGTTGCTCTGGCTTTGTTTCTCATTGTTGCTCTGGCTTTGTTTCTCGTTGTTTCTCTGGCTTTGTTTCTCATTGTTTCTCTGGCTTTGTTTCTCGTTGTTTCTCTGGCTTTGTTTCTCGTTGTTTCTCTAGCTTTGTTTCTCGTTGTTTCTCTAGCTTTGTTTCTCAGGCTTTGTTTCTCAGAATTTGTTTCTCGTTGTTTCTCTGAATTTGCTTCTTGTTGTTTCTCTGAATTTCCTTCCCGTTGTTTCTCTGGCATTGTTTGTCATTGTTGCTCTGGCTTTGTTTCTCGTTGTTTCTCTGGCTTTGTTTCTCGTTTTTCCAGCTTTGTTTCTCGTTGTTTCTCTGGCTTTGTTTCTCATTGTTTCTCTGGCTTTGTTTCTCATTGTTTCTCTGAATTTCCTTCCCGTTGTTTCTCTGAATTTCCTTCCCGTTGTTTCTCTGGCTTTGTTTCTCATTGTTGCTCTGGCTTTGTTTCTCGTTGTTGCTCTGGCTTTGTTTCTCGTTGTTGCTCTGGCTTTGTTTCTCGTTGTTTCTCTAGCTTTGTTTCTCGTTGTTTCTCTAGCTTTGTTTCTCATTGTTTCTCTGGCTTTGTTTCTCATTGTTTCTCTGGCTTTGTTTCTCGTTGTTTTTCTAGCTTTGTTTCTCGTTGTTTCTCCGGCTTTGTTTCTCGTTGTTTCTCCGGCTTTGTTTCTTGTTGTTTCTTCGGCTTTGTTTCTCGTTGTTTCTCCGGCTTTGTTTCTCATTGTTTCTCCGGCTTTGTTTCTCATTGTTTCTCTGGCTTTGTTTCTCATTGTTTCTCTGACTTTGTTTCTCGTTGTTTCTCTGGCTTTGTTTCTCGTTGTTTCTCTGGCTTTGTTTCTCATTGTTTCTTTGGCTTTGTTTCTCATTGTTTCTCTGGCTTTGTTTCTCGTTGTTTCTCTGGTTTTGTTTCTTATTGTTTCTCTGGCTTTGTTTCTCATTGTTTCTCTGGCTTTGTTTCTCGTTGTTTCTCTGGCTTTTGTTTCTCATTGTTTCTCCAGCTTTGTTTCTCGTTGTTTCTCCAGCTTTGTTTCTCGTTGTTTCTCCGGCTTTATTTCTCGTTGTTTCTCTGGCTTTGTTTGTCATTGTTTCTCTGACTTTGTTTCTCGTTGTTTCTCTGGCTTTGTTTCTCCTTGTTTCTTTGGCTTTGTTTCTCATTGTTTCTCTGGCTTTGTTTCTCGTTGTTTCTCTGGTTTAGTTTCTCTGGCTTTGTTTCTCATTGTTTCTCTGGCTTTGTTTCTCGTTGTTTCTCTGGCTTTTATTTCTCATTGTTTCTCTGGCTTTATTTCTCATTGTTTCTTTGGCTTTGTTTCTCATTGTTGCTCTGGCTTTGTTTCTCATTGTTTCTCTGGCTTTGTTTCTCATTGTTTCTCTGGCTTTGTTTCTCATTGTTGCTCTGGCTTTGTTTCTCATTGTTTCTCTGGCTTTGTTTCTCATTGTTTCTATGACTTTGTTTCTCGTTGTTTCTCTGGCTTTGTTTCTCATTGTTTCTTTGGCTTTGTTTCTCATTGTTTCTCTGGCTTTGTTTCTCGTTGTTTCTCTGGTTTTGTTTCTTATTGTTTCTCTGGCTTTGTTTCTCATTGTTTCTCTGGCTTTGTTTCTCATTGTTTCTCTGGCTTTGTTTCTCATTGTTTCTCTGGCTTTGTTTCTCGTTGTTTCTCTGGCTTTTGTTTCTCATTGTTTCTCTGGCTTTGTTTCTCGTTGTTTCTCCAGCTTTGTTTCTCGTTGTTTCTCCGGCTTTATTTCTCGTTGTTTCTCTGGCTTTGTTTGTCATTGTTTCTCTGACTTTGTTTCTCGTTGTTTCTCTGGCTTTGTTTCTCCTTGTTTCTTTGGCTTTGTTTCTCGTTGTTTCTCTGGCTTTGTTTCTCGTTGTTTATCTGGTTTTGTTTCTCTGGCTTTGTTTCTCATTGTTTCTCTGGCTTTGTTTCTCGTTGTTTCTCTGGCTTTTGTTTCTCATTGTTTCTCTGGCTTTATTTCTCATTGTTTCTTTGGCTTTGTTTCTCTGGCTTTTGTTTCTCATTGTTTCTCTGGCTTTATTTCTCATTGTTTCTTTGGCTTTGTTTCTCATTGTTGCTCTGGCTTTGTTTCTCGTTTCTCTGGCTTTGTTTCTCATGGTTTCTCTGGCTTTGTTTCTCGTTGTTTCTCTGGCTTTGTTTCTCATTGTTGCTCTGGCTTTGTTTCTCATTGTTGCTCTGGCTTTGCTTCTTGTTGTTTCTGAGACTTTGTTTCTTGCTGTTTCTTTGGCTTTGTTTGTCGTTGTTTCTCTGACTTTATTTCTAATTGTTTCCTGTTGATAATGCTAAAAACAAACTAAATCACATCACATTAAAGCGACAGTGCACAGCACTACCACCTGAAAACAGGTGTAAAAACAAATAGTGGCTGAGAACCGGTGTTCAAAACAAAGGCTGTCGGCTGCACCACACCGACACTCTCTAAAACAGAGTGTAAACCTGTAAGAGTGATGTTAAATGTTCATTTATCCATTTCATTAGTCTTTTGTATTTATTTCTCATTGTGTTCTGTATGTAAAACTATAGTTATTCTATTTAAAATGTATGTTTGTTAATATTTTAGAGTCTCTGGAACAGATTAGATAGATTTACATAATTTCTTATAGGACATATTGCTTCAGTTATCATTTGCTTAAAAGACTAATGACAAAAACTGAGGTTCCACTGTACAAAATATCTCAAAATGCTTATTATTTTTTATGACAATTTATTTTACCC
>BRDA01024712.1:0-13261 GCA_036984385.1 Crenuchus spilurus
CACAGTACAGGAGGAAGTGTTGTATAATGTATCGGTGCACAGTACAGGAGGAAGTGTTGTATAATGTATCAGCGCACAGTACAGGAGGAAGTGTTCATTGTATGAAGGTACTGAATAATAAACTTCAGAAGACACAAAGCAGGTCTTCATGCAGACCACATCGCCAACCAATCAGGAGAAAAATACTGTGCGCTGGACGTTTTCAGCACTTGTTGTAACATCAGTCTTTTTCACACAGACTGAGTTTTATTCAGTCTATGTTTCATAACCAGATCTTCATTAGTATTAAAGTTATTCACCATTGTTTGGGTAAAGAAGCAACGAGTTGGTGGAGTTGGGAATAAGGTCCTCGAACATACTCAACTCTTGAAACACTCGTGTTGCTCAATACAATCAAATTCTCACAGCGACTACTCCACTAAAGCAGGATAAACTGAGTCATGGTCATGTTGGGTGGCTCAAACCGCAAGGCTGGTTGAAGACGTGAAGTAGTACAATACAGTAATATAGCATATTTTCCCCATGTGAGCTGATGTGTGTTAGATACCAAACACTGGCATAATAAACATTTTTAATATGTTAAAGACACCATGCAAAGTATTCCAAAATGGCCCAAACAACCTAAAACTCCCAAGAGTTACAAAAAACTGTTTATTATCATTATTTGTCTGAACTGCGTCTCTAAGCACACAAACACTTTCTTAATCAGTTTACTGTTTTGTAATCCTGCTAGGCTCAGAATCTCTAGTGGTCGTGTTGTTGTCGCTTGTAGGCATTAACAACATCATGGTTGAGCTTTGAAGATTATGATAATACAAAAGTAATGCTATTAGCAAGTCATAACAAAAGCAGGCTGTAATTTTATCGGAATGATTTCTGATTTGTAGCTCATTGAAACGAGTAGAGAAGCTCTGCTGAAAGAGCAGATTTTAAACTTTCACTCCAGACCTCATTAGAGTCTGTAAGAGTTTTGATTATGATCTGAATTTGATGCAAAGTTAGTCGCGTAGAGAGAGAAACAGAACATTTTAACCTCTTCAATGTCCTGGAGCCACCAGCGGGTTCAACATGCAAACCTCCCATTCAGAGCTTCACCACTTTCTTCTTTTCCAAGATCCACACAAAAGGGGAGGAGTCATGGAAGCATAAACTCTTTTCTTTCTACTCAACTTGTTCTTTCCTGACAGTTTTGAGCTGCTAATGAAAGTTATAATACGTGTTGATTTTTACTGAAGTCTGAGTCTCAAACAGACCAAAGTCCACTGATCAGAAGCTCCACCCACTGTCCACTTTATCAGAAACCCAACTCTTGTAGCCCCACCCAATATCTACTTGATCAGAAACCCCACTTTTCTAGTTCCAGCCATTGTCCACTTTATCAGAAACCCCATTCTTTAGTTTCACCCGCTGTCCACGTCATCAAAAACCCCTGTCTTGTAGCTCCACCCACTCTATACTTTGTTGTAATCTTTCTCTTGTAGCTCCACCCACTGTACACAGTCATAATCTCTCTTTTGTATCACTCTTCTGTACATGTATGTACATGTATAATACATATTGATTGTAACTGATGTTTGAGTCCCAAACATAAACCTGAGCAGACAGTTTCTATCCTGCTGAAGGCGCCCTCTGGTGGCAGTTGTGAGATAAACCTTTATAATGTCCCTTCGGTGCTGTGCAGCCTGAAATAAATTATTTCAGGGACTGAAAATCTAAAAGTTATATATATATTATATAAACTGTAAGTATGTGTTATTATATTTCAAATCATAAAACTTAAATTTATTTCATGCAGTTTCTGCATAAAAGTTCAGATTTAGGCTCAGATTCAGGAGCAGGGATGCAGACTTAAACCTGTAAGGAAGATGAAATGACATTGTGATAGCTCTGTCAAATGAAAGTAAAAGTTTAATATGTTATGAATAGTTATACTGGAATGTCTGTTGAATTTTTGGGAAACTCTGCTCGCTCCAGACCGGGATGTGCTGAAGTAAACAGGAGAACTGAAGCTTTTGTGTATGAAATCTTGAGTTATGTGACGCAATTGAGTTCACTTGAATTCACAACAAATTAGCCTTCGAGCTGACAAAACTTTTCTGGAGTTTCTGAGCTGAAGGAAGTTGCGTTATGACGGATGCCGATGCTGATCGCCAAAGGCAACTGTCACAAACACTGCCAGAGATTTTGTCGCTTTATTTTAGCCTCCGACACTAAAACAATTGAATGATGATTCCACAATAGACCCACGTGTGCTAGAAGTCATTACCGCCTAACTGCTGTTTCTCCACCACCCCGTGTTCTTCTAAAATTTTATTTGTATCGCAATTAAACTCCGAACACTTTATTACAACTTTCTTTTAGCTCCACCCACTGTGCACTTTATCACAATCTCTCTTCTAGCTCCACCCACTGTGCACTTTATCAGAAACCCAACTGTTGACCTTTACATTTAATTCAGTTACAGATACAAATCTGCTTCTTTCTATTGTAAAAGTCAATGTAGAACCTTTAAGATTCTCTATTATTAGTCCTTCAGTCAGGGGCGTAGCACCATATTCTGGGTCTTATGCACAAGCAGTGCCAAGCCCACCATCCATTATTAAATATGATTTCCTTTAATATTTAAAGGAAAATAACATTCCAGACTTTTCAATGGCCCTGGTAACCCAGTCCCACTTTTCACCCCACTACGATGAGGCAGGGGTGCCTTCAGAACCATGATTCTCCTGCATTTCTGTATGAATACTTGTCCTAAAGGAACCAGTCAGTTCTGTGGGTGATGCTAGCTTTACTGACTGTAATTTACAGAATTACTGTTGGCTAATGACTGGCTGCATAGTACTGTAATGATAGTATAGGGGAGAGATTAGCTCTAATTTACTTCCCAGTGTCTGTAAATAAGACAATAAAAAAAGGCCACAACCTGTGTAACACTGTTTTAACTCGTCTCCTGCAATGTGCTAATTAGCAGTAGCTAAGACAGTGGGCTCGTTTTGTATTACAACTTAAATGTCACTGACAGAGGCTGTCTCTGCAGCCGGTGATTAACAACAAGCCTTAGAAGCAAATTCATTCATTAGCAGGATGGCACTTTCAGACTGCATTTTCCTTCACAGACAGCCAAGGACTTTAACCCTTTAAAACGTCGTTTAGTTACGCAATCAGTTTATGTTTCAATTAACTGCATAATTACATACTTACATACATAATGTGTTTGATTATATTGTTCAAGATCACAACAGATTGGAGCAAATAATGCATTAAAATAGTGTAATGAAAAATGTAAATGTCTCTTTACTCCACAATCAAGTATAGGAAACTAAATTAACATATACTGTATGTTAGCATATGGCTAGCATGGTAGGGTATGAGTTTGAACCTGGGACTTTTACCCATGGACTGCATATGAAAAGTGGATGCAACGACAGATGTAGACAAGGGCAAAACATCTCTGATGCCCTCTAGTGGCTGGTTGCAGTACAATTTTAAACTACGCCCACAACCATTTTATTGAATGGGAGCTACAACAATCTTTGAATTTAGTTTCCTCATTCAGTCATTTTGTGTTGTCTTAATTCCACGTGTTGTACCTACTTATTAACCCCCCAGTGTTTGTCTTCATGATAAATGTGTTTTATTTTTACTTTTTTTTTAATGATGTCACTTTTTCAGCACAGTTTTTTCTATAGTGATGTAAACTGTGTCACTTTCTCAGTCATTCATACACTGTATGACTTATATGGCTGGTTTACAGTGAGGCTCTGTGATGGCTCACCCATCCATCCAGCCATATAAGTCTTTAAATTTTCCGTCATTTTTGACACGGAGTTGTATTTTTTATCATGTTTTCCAGTGCTCATTGCTGCGTGAAAATGAGTGGCTTCACCTGAAATGAGCGGAGAGCTGAGGAAAAACAGAGAGGGAGGAGAGAGTAGAGATGCATGGTATGGAAGAGAAGTGTCTGAGATAGGAGGTAGGTGAAGAGAAAATCTGGTATAAATTAAATGAGTGGTTTTGAGAGGATGTTTGTTCAACCTTGAACCTTGTGAATTGAAACTGTAATGGTGTATATAAAATTTGGGGGCGGAGCCAGGACTCTAAAATTATAGGGTTTGTTTATTTATGAAGGAAGGGATAAAGAGTGTTTCAGGTTTAGTTCCAACTCTCCTTATTTAGCTACACCAACATAAACACAGTTTAACAGGTAGAACACCTTTAACATAAAACACATTTTCAGGTACCACACAACCAAATTCTAAATTTTATGGCTCACAGACTAATCAGCTTCTTTTAGTTACATCCTGAATTTCAATGACATTAAATTTACATTCTCTATGAGTCAGATATTTACCCATTTTATAAGATGCCAAATAGTGACAAAAAACATACAACAAAAACAATGTTTTTCGCTCTGCAAACAAGACTGCACATATTTCATTATTTTTTTTTGCAGTGTAAGGGAAAATTACATCTCCAGATGAAAGAGCTGATTCCAAAGCACACTGCGAAAGAAGAAAGCACACACTGTGCACGCTCTGCTGTGTGTTTATGAATGAATAACATAGCTACAGGCCTTATCTTATGAATCTGTCAAATAAAGACAAACGAGAGAAACAGGCCTTCAGGACATGAGGTTGTGGACAGAGACAGGCTTTCTATTATGATTATCATTTTAAACATCAGCTCAGATTTACATCATAACCATAAAACAGAATTTCTGAACACACAACCACCGTAATCCCAAGTCAGAGGAAAAGCTTTATAACCTCTGTAAAAGTATGTATACAAGCCAGAAGATTTTACTGCTCAAATGTTGCTCCTTAAATGTCTTTAATGGAGATTCTCCTAAACAATAAACACCAATAACATTTCCATATTGATACTGAGAGGAAAAAGTCCCTAAAAACACCAGAACCACTGAGAGGAACCAAGTCTTAAAAGGAAAACCGGCTACACAAGAACATGAAGGAATGACCACTGAGAGGAACCAGGAAACAAAAGGAAAACCTAAAAATACAAGGAAGAACCAATGAGAACAAAGCCGGCAGATCATGCACTGCATGTGGGGCCCCAAGTGTCCAAGGGGGGGCACCACTTAAGTATCTGCCAATTGCCCCCCGGAAGGTAAAGTCTGTAAATTTTAAGTCTGTGGACCCACCCAGCATTTGTGCACCCATATGCCTAGTGCCAGCACTGACTGAGAGGAACCAAGACTCAAAATAACATTAGAAAGAACCATTTAGGAGGAACCAAGACTCAGAAGAAGAACCTCTCAAAGAAAATAAGGAACAAACACTGAGAAGAACCAAGATTTAAATCGACAATACTCCAGAAGAACCATTGAGAGGAACCAAGGCTCAACAAGGGACATGAGGAAGAGCCACTCGGAGGAACCAACTCGAAAGAAAAGAGCATGGACATGAGGAAGAACCACTGAGTAACTGAAATTCTAAAGGAAGAAATATACAAGAACATGAAGGAAAAAACACTGAAGCAAAATGAAAAACTACATAAGAAGACAAGGAGGAACAACAGAGAGGAACCAAGACTCAAAACGAGAAACTCTCAAATAATATTAGAAAAAGCCACTCGGAGGAATCAACTCAAAAGAAAAGACTCTGCCAGAACATGAGGAAGAACCACTCAAAGGAATCTCAAAAACCAAAGAAAAGACTGCAAGAACATGATGAAGAACCACTGAGAAGAACCAAGACTCAGAAGGAGAACCTCTCAAAGTAAATAAGAAAGAAAAAACACTGAAAAGAACCAAGAATTGAAATGAAAATACCCCAAGAAGAACCACTGAGAGGAACCAAGGCTCAACAAGGGAAACTCTCAAAGAACATGACGAAGAACCACTGAGAAACTGAAACTCTGAATGAAAAAATATACAAGAACACAAAGGAAAAACACTGAAGCAAAAGGAAAAACTACATAGGAAGACAAGGAAGAACAATGGAGAGGAACCAAGACTCAAAACAAGAAACTCTCAAAGAACATGAGGAAGAACCACTCAGAGGAATCTCAAAACCCAAAAGACTCTGCAAGAACATGATGAAGAACCACTGAGAAGAACCAAGACTCAGAAGGAGAACCTCTCAAAGTAAACAAGAAAGAAAAAACACTGAGAAGAACCAAGAATTGAAATGAAAATACCCCAAGAAGAACCACTGAGAGGAACCAAGGCTCAACAAGGGAAACTCAAAGAATATGAGGTAGAACCTCTGAGAAGAACCAAGCCTCTGAAGGAAAAACTCCCCAATAACATGAAGAAGCACTGAGAGGAACCAAATGTAAGCACCCTTAAAGGTACAGTAACAAAGACACAGATATAAACCTGTACAGCTGTCAACAGCCTAAAAATAAAAACAGCACATGAGCCCTTTAACCCTGCAGAACCCCCCGTATCTGAATGTTCATGCTTTAGTAGGATGTTCTTGTCACTGAGGATAGAGTGTCTCAGTACTTCACACTGTTCTCTTCAGTTATTTGAGTCTTAAGTCATTTTTAGAACACGCAGAACAGAAGAGTAACCCAATCCTGCAGCTTCTTCCTGTTCCTGCGGTTTGAGGAGATAATTTTACTCTCTCTGAGCGTCTGTCACTGCCACAGAGCTGATCTGATATTGCAGATGGATTCCTTTTAGCTGGATGTAATTTGATAGAAGAGTCAGTGCAGAGAACATTATTAAAGTACCTTTTTAATTAATGTGATTTATGCTTGTCGAGTTCTAGCAGAATGTAATCAAAATTTGAATTATACAATTCTTAGTGCCACATATCTGCTTGCCTAATTAATGCTGTTTGATTAATCCTGACGCCTGATAATTAATAATGTGACACACAATAGAATCTCCGCAATTAGCATTCAGATCCCGCCCTGCGTTTGACCTCTGTTATTTTGTTTGTGTCTACAAACATGAATTAATAAGCGCTTCTGCATTTTTCTTTTTGGAAACGGCACAAACATTTGTGTCTGGACTGAAGTGGTTTCTGACTTATTTGATGGAGCATCTTCTGAATGACCAAATGTATTAATATGATGTTGGAAACACAAATGAGAGCAAAAGATTTGATTTCTGTACTTCACCCATCCATGCAGTGAAATACACAAACGATTGGTGGGCTGCCCAATTTTCAAAACCCCCCAGGAACACTTTTGGGTTAGGTGTTCAATTCAGTCTTGACCTGCCTGGGGATGGAGCCGGATTCTGTATAAACACTAATATAACTCTGAGATTTTATCCTAAAAACAATACTAAACACACCCCGGAAACCTTAAAGCCTCTACTTTTCAAATATAAATTGCTTAAATCTAAATAAATATTTTTAAAGTATTTGTGAGAGGGGCTAAATAAGCAGAGCCAAAATGACGACATCTGTCATTCATATGATAATGACATGGTAATTCCGGACATAACATTGGTGGAATAGCGGCTATGGAATGTGCAAAGACCACCCATCAAACCAAAGACCTCTCACCTGAGTGTTCACACCTATCTGAATACCATTAATATTCAATATAGAAGCCACTATATGAGGAAAATGGAGTGTCGCCTCACATTAGTTAAGTTTTAGAAATAAAACCACATACAATGTCTAAACACTGTAATGAGCAGTGTGCAGCCAACACCTCTGTTTATTCAGTTCTGAGCTCAAAAGTCTTGACTAGAAATGTTTAGAGTGTGTTTACAATATATCTGAAAACAGGTTTTTGGAAAGTCTAAGTTTAGAGCAGATTTAATCAGAATATAGATTTATGACACTCTTACTGTTCTGACACTGTTGTTGCTGAGTTTGTGCTGAACTAAAGCCTGTGGAACACTTTGGGGAAAATAATTTTTAGATGTGTTTGTTAAAAAATGAAGACGTGTCAGACGACATCAGTGTGTCTGAAATACCCTCAGACTGCAGAGGGTTAAGACCAATTTATGTAAATGAACTCTATTCTGATTGAGCAGTAGTCTGGAATGAAACACTTCCTATAACTTCAGTGCAAAGGGGCGGAGCTATACTTTGTAGGCTGAATACGTGAATGTTTTTGCAGTACTTTGTGGTGTTTTTTTAATAACAAGAATGTGCATCATGTGCTTTAGTTCTTGGTAACAATGTAAGCATCTATGTGTGATGCTGTGAAAGGGTTAAAATGTAAAAATGAAAGCTGAAGCTTTTTCAAATCAGAGCTGTTATAAAAACACTTTTGAAGAAACTACAATCGGGTCAACGTAGACAATGAGAGGAACAACATCTTCAGGAGAAAATAAATAAATTTATGTATAATAAAGGTATGCTTATCATCATCATCACCATCTGAAGCCTTGGCTGCGTGTTTTATTCACGCGAGAGCAGAAGGTGGAAGCTTCTGGAAGCTGTGGAGGTGAAGACTTTCAGCGTGAGGTCTTTGATCAGAAAGCGCAGTCTTCCCGAGTCGCCTCGGCGGGTAGAAACTGATGTTTTTCAGTCGTCAGAAGAGATGTCTGCTGTCATATATCATTTATTATTTCACATATAGTTTTTTCTCCCTTCAACTGCTGATGTTTGAGGGACGGCGGCGTCCCACGATCCCTGTTTGATTGCACGGCTCCCTCCGCTAAGCCCATCCAGTTTTATGGAGGAAGGGGGGGTGAGTAAATAAATAAACAAACAAAGTTCACACATCAGTGGCACCGAAGGATTCCTCACAGTCATCCTTCACTGAGTATAAAACAGCTTGAGACAAGGATTTCACACTGTGTCACTGTAAATCTATACGGTTTTGTGGTTTTGTCAGAGAAAATAGAATCATATGCCTGTTTTTTATAAACTTTGCCGTCGTTTTTAAGCTGGTTCACATGAACAAAGCACTTCCAGTGAAGACACGCAAATCTTACCCGGTCCAAAAGTCTCAGGCTGCGTTCAGAATTTGAGATTTTGTAAAATGAAGAGCAGAAAGTTTATAGAATTTTGAAATGCCGACGCCATATCAAACTGAGGTCAATATTCAAATGTCATTGGGTCAGAAACTTTCCTTTCACTGGATCAGCACCTCATTACTGGGTCAGAATGATTCTTGTAAAAGGATCAGTGTCTCTCCTGTGACTGTGCTAGTAATTTGGCATTGGGTCACTACCTTACCTGCCACTGGGTCAATAACTTTACTCACAAAGGATCAGAACCTTACCTGGCACTGGGTTAGTCAATTTCCTGGCATTGAGTCAGAACCTTAACCGTCACTGGGTCAATAACTTTCCTCACATGGGATCAGAACCTTACCTGGCACTGGGTCAGAACCTTAACAGTCACTGGGTCAGAACCTTAACAGTCACTGGGTCAATAACTTTCCTCACATGGGATCAGAACTTTACCTGTTACTGGGTCAGTAACTTAACTGCCATTGGGCCAGTAACTTGCCTCGCATTGGGGAAATATTTTACCTGCAACTGGGTATTTTATACTTTTAACTTCGCTGGCATTGGGTCAGAACCTTAACTACCATTGTGACAGTAGCTTTTTTGTCTGCTCCTGTCTGCTAACTACTTCTACTACATGCTCTCCTAGTTTTAGAGAATTTTGTGTAAATCTCCAGCAGAAGTTTGTGCCAAGTCCACAACATCACCACAAGCATCTTTTTAAGACAGCAGTTAACCCAGCGGTTTAAGGAGGGGTGCGATTACGGGACTTGAATCTGATTTGTATAAACATCTGGTCTGACTGAATGTAGGTAACCACGCCATCTACAATCATTGTTACATAGTTAACATAGCTTCAGTCACTGTGTTAGGATGCTGTATGATGTCCTGACATGGTTTACAAAGCCAGTACTGGGACTGTAGCATGTTTTTTTTATTTTATTTTTTACTGTTTTCGTCTCCTTCCAGAGATGATTTTGTTGTTGATTTTGTTTGACTATTCAGCTTCTTCAGGAGATAAAAAACAATCCATTGGTTGATCTGATTAACAATAACAGGATTATCCAGCTTGGTAAACAAAAATAATAAAAGACCCACTAGCAATGTTTGGGTACAACAACTAAATCTGATAAAGTGATGCTGGTAAGTTATAAAAGACAAGTATGTGTGTTTGCAGGTGCTTGTTCTGGCTTTGTCCCAGCAGCAGTTGTGCTGTAAGTAGTTTGGTACTTCAGCAGGAGTGCTCTAGAGGAAAGCAGTGATGGCCAAAGTTGCTAATGGGGACACTGGTAACCCACAATGCAACACTCTGGGCCATATGTTTCTGTACACTCACTAAACCCCTCATTGCCTCTCTCCTGTCCCCACTGCTTGTTAGTGAGAGAGGCATGATATTTCCTGAGAGAGAGATGCACAACTAAAGTCTTAAAGGGTCCATATCACAACATACTTTTCTATTTACAGTCTAATGTAGTATCTGTATATGCAGGATGAGTGACTCTCTGCTGAACAACAATTTTTCAACGTGATATCTGTCTGGAAAATCATGGATACATGTGTCCAGATGGCACCAAAATGGTCAGGTGACGGATTTGCTGTAAGGTACTTCCTCTCCTGCTTTCCACCATCGGGGTTGGGCTCATCTCCTCTCATTCCCTAATGCCAGTCATCAGCTGACATTGGCGGCAGATATGAGTGGTTTATTTCTGTATAGGGACCATCATTTTTGCAGCTTTCCCCCTCTGGAAACATTCTCCTTTTTGCTTAGTCAAAAGTCCTGGTCATCAGCTGTTATTGCCCTCAGTTGTGACTGGCTTACTTAAGGACTGCAATGCTTGCAATGCAGGCAGGTTTATTAACTTTGCCTGTGCAGGACAGACTCTGCCAGCAATGTCATTTTGTTTTTCGCATCACTATTTTGCTGCCCTTTTATATCTGTAGTGGAGTCCAACCTATTGGATTTTATCTCTGGATTTGTCTTTAAATAATGTACCTCAGTCTATATAGCTGGCTATTCCATTAGAGGGGCCTTATTGATATTGAATTAAGTGTACATAAAGGTTCAGCAGGAACTCCTCTGGATCCACCATGTCTCCTCTGAGAAATTTATGGATCAAATGATGTACTACTCATTATTAACTCAGCACTCATCTGATGGTCCAGACAGATGTCACCTCATGTTTGAAAATAAAGATTTTTGGCAGCTGCTAATAGTCATAATTAGAATGCAGTTAGTATACAATTAGTCTCCTAGTACACAGATTCACCAGAAACCCTCCCAAATCACCCAAACAGAAAAATGGATGCTTTTGAAGAGTCTCAACCATCTACTTGATCTGGATGGAAAACCTTCCACTCCAAACTTTACCTGGGAGACATTTATTCAAATGAGAAAGACATGATAAGAAATCCTGAAGGATTATTACAGATTACAGATGCAGGAGTTTTAATATGAAGTATCCCAGAGACAATAGCCTAAATGCAACAGCTTGTGATGTCACGAAAACCATGATATGTACATATATGCCAATGCACATCCACATACTCAGCCTACAGCAGTAAAGGGCATTTAATAGATCTCACATCTCAATAAATAACCTCAGAACACAATGAAAGTGTAGAGTATGTTGGCCTTGAACAGAAAAAAGCAGAAAAAAAGAGATTAAGACCCATGTGGACGATGATATAAGAGACAACTAATTATATCAGAGTGGACTCTTCTGTTGCTTTAACAGTAGATATGTTAGATACTTGTTGTAACTTGCATGTGAAAGAGTCTTAATTATATTATTAATGAGCTTCAGACGTAAGTACAAATATCCACCGCAGCGTTATTATTATTCCAGTCCAGACTTGCTAACGGTTTGATTCAATTGGATTCAAGTGTCGTTTCTTCGTTCTCCAATTAGTAATGCGCAACCTCAAAGAGGTACGGCTCAAAAATGACTTTTGCTTAGCCGTGACTGGCTGCATCTCTGTAAGAAACTTCCAGTAGGCTGTTAACAAAGAGAGGAAGGGCAGTTAATTGGTCCTCCATGGATTTACACGCACAAAACCGCAAACACACACATCTAAAGCTGACGTGAAAAGGATCGGCTATTGCATCAGGCGGCAAAAAAGAAGCGCAAAGCTAGATATTGTCAGACAGCTCACCAACTAACGCAGGAAACGTCTCTGTGTTCCTCTGTTAACTTCTCCCTGGTCTAATACTCAACCTGTCCAACAAGCATCCGAGAAAGAGAGAGAAATATAGGAAGTGATGTACAGTAATGGCCTGGCAGATCTTCCTAGTGGTGAGTTAAAGAAAAAGAGAGACTTTCACAATCTTGAATTATTACAATATGCTACACAATCTGATGGATGTTGATCATCACCACCACCTCATCAGCAACTCCACCAACTCATCCCAAGAGTACTGGATGGAGCAGAGAACACCACTCAATGCTCTGCCCTGTAGCCCTGCCTGGAATTAAAAATGGTGCCAAAAGTTTAATGTTTAGTCCTATTGGCAGTACTTCTGCACAGGGACTAGACCAGCTGTTGTCCATCTGTGTCAATTTAAAAGTAGCTGAATGCTGAATTAGAAGAGCTGTCCACAAACATTTAAACATATAATGTTCCCATCACTGCTATGGATCTTCTCGTGGATCCTTCCATCTTCATCAAGTGATGAAACATCATATGCTCACTGATAACAGTAAAGAAACACAATTCAAACATCTCCAGAATCTGTAGATGCTGATCTTTAAACTCTTCTTTCTTTCTTCTACTGATTATGTGATATCTGCTAACCACATCTACCACATGCTCACCTAGTTTTAGAGAACAGTGCTATGTAAAACTCCACCATAAGCTAGCACTGAGTCTACAACATCACCAACATCAACATAATTACAAACATCACCATCACCATCATAATCAACATCACCAACATCATCAACATCATCACCAACATCATCAAAATCACCATCACCAATGGCATCATCATCACCAACATCATCATCAAAATCACCAAAATCATCATCACCAAAATCATCATCACCAACAGCATCATCACCACAAACATCACCAACAGCATCATCACCAACAGCATCATCACCACCAACATCATCATCACCAACATCATCATCACCAACATCACCAACATCATCATCACCAACAGCATCATCATCACCAACAGCATCATCACCACCACCAGCATCATCATCTCCACCAGCATCATCTCCACCAGCATCATCTCCACCAGCATCATCTCCACCAACATCATCTCCACCCCCTACATCATCATCATCACCACCGCCAACATCATCATCATCACCACCGCCAACATCATCATCATCATCATCACCACCGCCAACATCATCATCATCATCA
>BRDA01024714.1:0-19760 GCA_036984385.1 Crenuchus spilurus
CAAGGATAACCCAAGTTGTTATCAACGCTCTGTTCAGAAGCCTGCATCACTGATGGTATGGGGTTGCATGAGTGCTTGTGGCATGGGCAGCTTGGTTTGTATCCGGTTTGTAGCAATTTTAGAATTAAATGTGAGAATAACTTGCTTTTAAAAATCTTATTACTGCTTGCTGCTCCGTGTTGCATTGTGGGATTGCCTTAATGACTGAAGAAACATTCAATGCTCTCAATATTCAGTCAAAATAAGGTACCAGTAGATAGCATTTTTTTGCCAATTTTCATCCCATCCCCAATGTAGTAGTAGCCAATTAGCCCATCCCATCCATTAGGGGGCTCTCCCCATCACTTTTGCAATGTTCCTGACACTGACCGCTTCAAACTCGTGATCCTCTGTTCATAGTGTCATCGTCTTAGCCTGCTGAGCCACTCGGGGGGGCATAGACAGCATTTTGAGGTATCTAAGAACTGAGACAGGCTTCTTCTCAGGGGTGCATGTTGTGGCATAAAATGTGGTGTATGTACAGAGAGTAGGTATTGAGACACACCCTCCTTCACACTTCACTCCTATTTCTCAGTCCATCTCCTTACTTTTAGGGGGGCCAGCTCAAAAGCTCTTCGCAGAAGCCACCATGAACTCCACCCCAAAATATCTCAGCGTTCAACCCTTATAAAGTCATTCATCCCTTTTTCATACAATGTACACTGAGGTATGGTCTGAAGTAGCAAATCTGCATTGTCATAGTTTTCCTACCATTCCAACCTCTTGTGTATGTACTCAGTACTTGTTGAATATACTCTGACAAAGTGTGTCTAGTGGTGTAATTACTGACACAGCAGGCAGGAAATCAAGGTGGGAGACATGAGGCGACCCACCCTAATGTCTTTTGGTTGAGCCATGACAATAGTAAACAAGCAATATAAGATCCCTGTTATCCTGCCGCATCTGAGTGTGGCCCTTGTCATCACATCATCGAAGTCTAATCTGAGCTTATGTGGTCTGCTTATCATTCAGTGTCTTGATGTCACGTCATTCAATCTGAATCCTCATGAGAACACTAGAGAAAAATGATCCTCTGCAGGGCCTCTGAAGATAAAAAGCATCAGGCAGTAGCTAATAGTAATAGATACAAAGAGATGAGCCTAAACATTGTCCTGCCCGTGTTAAACGGCATGAACTCTTGTTGGTAGATGACTTGTCACAACTGCAGGAATGAACTGATACATCAGGAACTGGTTTATGGAACCAGATTGGTCTTATAAAGCATGAGATAAATCTATAGTTGTGTCTTCTCTGTCACAAAATGACCAGTCAAATGAAGGCCAATGATATTAAGATTAAGATCAACCAATTTAGCCAATGTGATTTTACACACAACGGAATTTGACCTCCGCATTTAACCCATTCGTGCAGTGAAACACACACACACACACACTAGTGAACACACTAGGCTGTAAGAATCTGTACCCGAAGCGGTGGGCAGCCCTTATCCACCGGCGCCCGGGGAGCATTTAGGGGTTTAGGTGCCTTGCTCAAGGGCACTTCAGTCATGTCCTGTCTGGGGCATCGAACCAGCGACCTTCTGGTCACAAGACCAGATCCTTACCACTAGGCCATGGCTGCCCTCTACTAGGCCATATGCAGAGATGCCACTTTCAATTTCCAGATCTTTTAAAAACAAATGAAGGTCTGAATTCTGTTGTATCGTGTTAGTACAGTACAATACTGGTATTGTACCATCTTTACTTTTTGCTGTCAACCAATATGAATTCATATTTAAACATTTTAGCCCTTACAGGCAAATTTTCACTGCGCCAACTTTTATTATTCTGCTCACTAGGGGCCAATACACTTTATTTCAATCACAGATGAGAGAGAGAGCAAGTGCCTAGATAATGTTTCCAGAATACGTTGAACTGGCTGGGGATGATAAAATACAGACCAATAAAATGGCAGGGAAGTAATGGACTGTGGGCTGCTGGAGGAAAATAACAGAGTAATAAAGAATAGGGAGGACATTGCATTGTGAGTGGTACAGAACCAGGCTTGAGGAAAGGGTCTGGTCAGCAGCAATCTATACAGTTCAGTTACGGGAACAGGAAGAGCAATGACAGCTTAACACACACCGATAAGCACTACGGTGGCTGTAACCCTGTGTTTGATTACGCAGCAGCAGAAAGTAAATGACCCTCTCTTGGTGCTTAATAACTATGCCTGGTACAATCTAGGCAGTGGGTAAAGATGGTATGTTTTTGTGTGTGTGTGTATGTATGTATGTGCAGTGTCACAGCTTGTGGAACTATCTATTCAGAGTATCTATGGGGAGGGGGGCCCAAGTCAGGACTAAACATTTTGCTAGTTTTGTATTTCTCTGTTAAAAAAGTGTCATAAATACATGAATATTAAAATAATAATAATAATTAGATGTGCTAGTGTGGGTGTATATGCATGCTGTGCTTTACCTGTTCACAAAGAGTTGCAATCAGTCCCTCCAAGTCATGTTTCTCATGCACCACCATCTGCTTTTCCTCATACTCCTGTTCCAGCTGCATCTCCAACTGCCTGAGCTGTTGGAACACACACACACACACACACACAAATGTCAAATCTCTTTCCCTACACTTTATCCTTCTTTTCCCCTCATCCCTTCCCTCCATGCTCACTCGTCTCTGGGAAGACTTTTGCACATCCTCCAGCTCCTCATCTTTGTCCTCCAGCTCCTTCTGATGGATCTGCTTCATTCTCTCCATTTCCATCTCGAAACGCAAATGCATCTTGGGGGGAAAGAGAGAGAGAAAGAGCACTGAGTCATTCTGTGCAAGTCTGCCACAGAGAACGACCTCATAAACCCCAGCAGGCAGCTCATCATGGCCGCCGGCTTACAGCCATCTCCAAAAACCGTTAGCTTAGTAACGCCATTAAGTGTCAAAGCACAGCATAAAGCTCTACTTATTGTTGCTGTTTTTAGATTTGTTATCAGACTCACTCTGCAGGATTCTGTAGATTTTGCAGGCAATATTGTAGTGTCATTAAAATAAGCAGCCGTTTTTACGTCGTAAAAGGCAGATTAGGGAGAAACTCTCATCTCTCTTCTTAGAAATAAGACATAAGCCAAAAACTCTCTGCTTCTCTGCTCTGCAGAGGTTGCGTCTTGGAAGTCTAGAGATATTTCAGCTAACTCTAATTATGGAATAACAATTAAGTGCACAGGTTAGCAAGGTTAGAATAAAATTCAATGTTTTTTCAGCAAGTTCAAAGTCTAAATGTTACCACTAGGTTTGATGTAAAAACAAAAATATAATGTAAAACATACTTTTTCTTTCTGTAAAACAAAACCATACGCATAAATGAATGATAAAGTATCTCTTTTCCTTACAGACAGAATGTGGTATCAGCTAGGGTTGTGCTAGTTGTGAATTGGTGTGATTGATTCAAATGTATTATTAATAAACTGGCTGATTTTATTACAAACTAAAATCCGTCAAAACAAGCAGAATATATTTAGCAGGTTCCAGTCTGTGACAATTCTGATTTAACATCTCTAGTAGTCAACCAGAAGTTCTGAATCTGCCATTTCAACATCATTTCACAGCTTCCCAACTCTGGTCCAAGAGTACCACTGTCCTGCACCTGTTATCATGCTCAGGAAGGGCTTCTTAATGAGCGGATTAATTGGAGCCATGTGAGAGCAACGAAAAGCAAAAATGTGCAGGGCAAGGGTTAGAAAACACTGGGTTAACAGTTACAGAATTTTGTATCTTTGCAGCAATTATAACAAGTATTGGTGGTGCATGTGCAAAATACAGAAATAATCCATTTATTTTGAAAACATTCTGAAGAATCCATTAATCTATTAATCAAAAAATACAAATTGTTCAGCCTTTACGCATATAAAGTCTAAATCTGTCAGTGTTGGTACAGTTTTAGTGATGTTTCGTAGTCTGTAACTGCCTTTAGAGTGTGCAGTATAAAGAGAAAATAGTCCGAAAGTAGGCTAGTCTTTCACGCTTTGAGCCTCGTCCTGTTGTTGCCTGATCATCCTGTGCAAAGAATAATTAACAGAATCAATCTAGAAGCCCTACATTACATTCACTACAGAAGAAGAGTGAAAGTTAGACTCTTAAGTAAGAGCAATTACATATTATTTAAATAAAAAACTCTTTGTATATAAATATTCATTATTTTGCATTTTTTATGTTTCCGAAATAATAAAAAAATGTGTTCACTTGATTATTAAGGATATTGTCATATATGAGGGGGCTTAGGGACCCCTATGACATTCCATCCATTGTGTTTACTATTGAATTGTGTTACATGGTTCCATCTTGTATTTGCGTCAACATGGTTTGGTCAATAACAACATGGTATTGTTATGTTTGTATGTAGTATTCGCCCTGGTCCTGTCTATGTCTATGTCATTGCTGTAACCCCATCTTTCACCATGTGTTGCCATTGTTTTGAGCTGTGTGCATTTATGTGGTGTTTTGCAAGTAAAGTCTAGTTTGCTTGCACCTCCGTCACACAACACCCTAAAAGTGACAAATAGTTGTACATTTTGTTTACAGCTGCATTACTTTATGTGCATCATTTTTGAATAGTTTACACAGCAGAAATGAGAAAAGAAAAGTCTGGTTTTTTCCTTCCTTCAAATTTGGTTTAAAATCTTCATATTGTGAACTCAATCAAATGGTTCAGTAGCAGTACCTGCTCTTGCTGCTGTATTTTGGCGGTCATGTTTGCGATCTCTTGAGCACGCTCCTTCTCCCTGCTGTCAAGCTCGCGCAGCTGTTTCTTCAGCTCAGGGACAGAGTCAGAGCAGAGGTTCAGTGGCATACTCAGATCCCGAATCTGAGCACACAGCTCATCCTTCTGCTGCTGTAGGTGGGCCACCTCCACCTGACTCTCCTGTGCATGCACACATACACACAAAATTGAAAGTGCATCTACCACACAGTGCTAAAATAAACAAACTATGATCCCCCACACTCTACACCCTCTTAGGACACATAAACAGGCACATGCATATTGCATCCATCCATCCATCCATCTATCCATTTACATATATATATATATATATATATATATTAATAGTGATGGTCTTATTCCTAACTGAGAGCAGCCATGCAAAGAACCCAATGCAACTGATTTAGTTGTAAATAGTAAATGTTGGAATCTTGAATTTTGGAGAGCAAACACATTAATATTTTATATAAGAAATGATATTAATTAATTGTTGAACAATGAACTAGCTCAGAGCATTCCTGTGCTGCATACTGTAGTACTTTACATACTTTTCACTCTCTAAAACACTTAGTAATTAACTACAGACCAAAATGTGCAGGGAAAGAGCAGAGTTAGGTATTTCACAAAAAGTAAGACTACCAGGTTTGGGATTGAAAGTTTGCTGGTTTGATCTCCAGGTCCTTTAGGAAATGTGAGGAAGAGGGTGAGAATAGTGTTTCCCCCTCCCTAAACATTCACAGCTGCAGTGGCTTTGAGCAAGGCACCTAACCCCCAACTGTTCACTGGCTGATCACAGCTTTGGGTATTTATGCTCTCACTGCCCCCTAGCCTGTCTCTCTCTCTCTCTCTGTGTGTGTGTGTGTGTGTGTGTGTGTGTGTGTGTGTGTGTGTGTGTTCGTTCAATATCATGGGTGGTTTAAATGTAGAGAAAATTTTCCCCCCAAGAGGGATTAATGAAAGTACTGCTTCTTCTTCTACAAAGCAGGATTTCTCAGTAAGCTGGATAAGGAATTAGAATGTTCCTTAGCTCTTCTCCTATTTGACAGGCTTGTTTTTTGGGTCCAAGTTATCTGGCTAACTGAGAAAACCAGCACTGTGGAATATCCTGCAAGAATTTTATTGTCTGTCTTTTCCTCACTGCTTATTGCTGATGTACTCAAAAATTACATTTAAACACACAGTCTGATTGCACAAAATGTAAAGCTCCTCTGTTGATAACAGTATGTTTTTCTCCAATGTGTCATTGTACCTGTATTGTTCTGATGGACCTTGGTCACCTTAAATACTTTGTTGATGTAAAAAAATGCATTAAATAAAATCAAATAAAAAATAAAATCATATATTTGAAATGTTCAGGCCTTCTTTTGTTTACTTTTTTTTACTTTGCATAAAAGTCACATGACACTGAAAGCTGGCCTTTGAGTCATGCCTGCAACCAAATCAGAACCATAATGATATTCACGTTAACACAGTCTGTGGGATTTTATTGTGTAACTCTTGAATGTTGAATCAAGTCATGCTTTTGGCTGCATTATGCAAACAAAGGACATCGCAAGTACACCGTTTTCATCGCATATGGCCGAGGTGTGACCCCGAGCGATTACCTTCAGCGCACGTCGCAAAGAGAAAAGCTCGCCCCCCAGAGCCGTGCACTCCTGAATGGCCTTGTCCTTCTGCTCTCTCTCGCTTTCTGCCTCCTCTAGCGCACGGGTCAGCTCACTGTCAAATCTATATACACACACATAAACAAACAAAGACATATGCATGCATAAACACACACACACACGGGCAGATCCACACAACCGTACACACACACACACACACACACACCCTCCACACATAGGAGAAGGAGAAAGGGGCAAATGTATATTAGAGGAGTGCCATAATGAATGTTAATCACTTCTATGCTAATGTGACATTTCATTTAAGGCAAAGCGACAGACCTCCTCTGCTTCCTCTCCAGCTCATGGGCACGAGCCTGTAGGCTATCGGTCAGCACACGGGCATCCTGCAGGTCAGAGGTCACCCGGCGGCAGTGGCGCTTCAAATCGGTCACTGATCGCTTAGACTGCTCCAGCTGTACCTGCAGCTCCTGGACCTGCAGCAAGAGGGCAAATCAGAGACATTTAAAAGACAGTACAGTGTTGAGGCGCCACCCACAGGCAGCAGTGGATAAGGGCTGGAAATGTTAAAACAGGAACAGGACAAATGCACAGAGATGTACTGCAGTTTTCTTACTGTAGGTGCATAGAACAAGCAGCGTTAAGGAGCCAACAATGAAGTATAGCAATAAGGTGCATAAATATAGATATAATGCATAAGTGAAGTAAAGAAGTAGAGAAGTGTCTGCTTAGTAATATGCAGAATAAAATAATCAAATAACTAAATGAATAAATAACTGCAGTAGGGAGAAACAGCATTAAAAGGGCATAATAAAGTCCACAGTCAAACTGATGACCTAAAAGACAAGAACACGATTACTGCTTGATCTAGGTAAATAAATTCAAAAATAACCACAGACAAAATGATAACAATTAACTCTGAAAAATATATACATGTAAAGTCAAGTTGCCTTCCGTCAGTAACAGCATACTGAAATGAAATGTCATTTTTTAGGCCAACAACAGGATGCTACACAGCACGTACACAGAATACAGATACACAACAGTGTGCACAGAGTGTAGACACTGAAGGCATTGAAGACATAATACTAAAAAAAGACAGTATAAGTACACAATACACAAGTTATGCACAACAATAACATATGGATGGGAGTTCAGGATGTCAATGGGAACATAAACAGCTCAAAAAATGAAGACTGTGGACATCATAAGGTGCACGTGCATATGAACGGTTTTTGTAAACATAAATGAAAGCAGAAGAAACAGAATTTTTGGAGTGTCCCATAGAAGTATTCATATAGAATTACAGAATCAAGTGTGCGGCATGGGTGTTCAGACTGTGTGTGTTCTTTCTTTCCTTGGAAAAAGAAACTGTTGTGCAGTCTCATGGAGGTTTCCAGATGGCAAATGGGTGAAGAGTGGATGACAGGTGTGGGAGGGGTCATCCACAATGCTAGATGTCTTGCAGATGCAGCATTTCTGGTAAATGGCATCCGCAGTTGGTAGGGAGACTCCAATGACCTTCTCAGCTGTGCTCACAATTCTCTGTAGAGTTCTGTGGTTACAGGAAGTGCAGTTCCCATACCAGGTGGTGAGACAGCAGGTCAGAGTGTTCTCTATTGTCACTCTGTAGAATGTGGTGAGGATTGGGAGTGGGGGCCTTCTTACTTACAGCTATATTTCTCTTGTGCTTTTCTAGACTCTCAAACATTTGGGACTCACATTAAAGAGTCACACCAATGACCACCAATGTGCAGCATCCACCTGGAAGATGCAACTGCATCCTGTCCATGCCAGAGAGCTCATTGTACATTGGGTATGAGGATGATTAGCCAGGACATCAGGGTAACATCCCTACTCTTTTAGAGGAAATGACCAGGGATTTAGAGAGTAACGTGTTCCCATCACTTCACTGGAGAATTTCATTACACACAGAACACAGAAACAGCACTGCATCAACATTTTCTTCACACCATTACATCCAACAGCCACACAATTTAGCTTGAAGGTCTCCCATCCAAGTACTAACCCAACCCAAATCTGCTTAGCGTCAGTGCATTTTGCATGCTGTGTTGTGGAGGTGCTATGACTGTTGACAAAGCACACGACTTGAAACATTTGGCTTTCTCCACCACTGAGCCATTGACGTGTAGTGGAGAATGACCAATGTGGATCCTCTTGAGGTCAACAATGATCTCTTGAGTTTTGTCCACATTCAGAGGGAGGCTGTTGTCTCTGCATCAGTCTACACGCAACTCCACCTACTTCCTGGTCTCATCAGTAAACATGATGAGCTATCATGAGTCAGCAATGTGAACAGCAGGCTGATCCTATAGCACTGGGGAGTACTGGTGTCCAGTATGTTGGTGTTTGAGGTTGTATTTCCAGTCCTGACAGACTGGGATCTCCATGTTAGAAAGTCAAGGAGCCACACAGAGTTTGTTCTGTGCCTTGCTTGCATTAGAACGTAGGCCGTGATGATAATTCCAGCTGAAAACTGTCTAAGAAGGCAGAATTTCAGTGTTTTTATGAAAATAAACTCCACCAGTGCCAAGCTATGACTTAGTGCTATTACAGCATTTCTGCACCATTCATTACTTGTGTAAACACACAGTCTACCCCCGCAAGTCTTTTCGGACAGTAGTGGTATTCTGTTGGTGCGTGCACAGCTAGGCCAGTTAGCTGGAGAGCTGCATCCAGGATGTTGTTGTTGAGGCATGTCTCCGAAAGTTGAAAATACAACAATTCCTCAGTTGAGTGCTGATCATTTTAAAGTAGCAAATGTTGGAGAAGAGATTGTAGAGCTGACTGACTAGGATTGACCTTTACATAGTACAGGTAGTCGACCCATAGTTCAGCTACAGAGAGAGTCCCAATATTCAAACGATAGTATAGTATAGCAGAAAATGAACAGCATGAGGGGTTAACATAAGGAATAGAAGTTGCATAAGGTGATGCAATCAGATTAAAGGGGTTGAGTAAGTCACAGATTTAAGGTTAGAAGAAGTGAATGTAATAGCTATCAAGTCAAACCTACTTTCAATGATAAACTAAGCTTCTGCTAAAATATCAAAATAAAATCTGATCATTAAAACCAATCTGTGTACTTCGACTACTGCTGACCCAAGACTAAATCTGCATTATCAGATTATTTAAATTAGGCATGCTGGAGCAGGAAATATGCTAAAAATTCAGCACTAGGAAATGCTTGCTGATCTTATCGGATGCAGATGTGGCACAACCTGTGGATAAGAAACAGCAGTGTGTGCAGAGGGTGAACAGCAGACAGAGTGCTCTTTATACCTTGTTGTCTAAAAGTTCCCGCGCCTCTTTCTCAGCTTCCAGCCTCTCCTCAGTCTGACGTAACCGCCTGCGCAGAAACTCCACCTCAGTCTGCGCGCACTCCAACTGCAGGTGCAGCTCACTCTCTGAAAACACACACATGCACGAGAACAAATATTCACAGTTAAATGCTTTATTCGGTTCCACATTTTATCAAAGGGTAAACATACCAAACTCCAAATTTAAGTCCAAGATTCTACATTTTCTGATCAGACTGAACAATATGGTTGTGTCCAGGTGTACAAAATGCTTCAGTGTTATCACATCTCTTCAGAAGAATGTAGAATCCTTGCAGTCAATAAGCTGCAGTACTCCACTTCCTTCCACTAAGTGTATTAACTTCACCATGAACAAAACGTACATGTTCTAAAGCTGGACCAAAATGTTATTGTTAACTTTGACTTGTTCATCTTCAGAACCAGATTCATAACTCAGTTTTGGCCAAAGAAACTCTTACCTGTGGCCACGCCACTCAAACTCTCTCTGCTCTTGGCTTTCTGCTTCTCCTCCTCCAGCTGCTTCTCCAGAGCCTCCAAAGTGACCTTACTCTGATCCAGACGTGCCTGTAAAACACACCACAATCACACAAAGTGTGTACCACGTAAAGTGGACTAAATAAGTGAAATACGTCATCTTGGGCGGTATGGTGGCTTAGTGGTTAGCACGTTCGCCTCTCAGCGCTGAGGTCTTGGGTTCGAGTCCACATCTGAGTGGAGTTTCCATGTTCTCCCTGTGTGTGTGGGGGTTTCCTCCCACAGTCCAAAAACATGAAGATCAGGTGAATTAGCTACTCTAAAAAATGACCCTGGTGTGTGTATGAATGTGTATGTCTGTGTATGTATGTATGTTTGCCCAGATATGGTTGGCACTCTGTCCTGGGTGATCCCCCTAGTGCTCGATGCAGTCCTCCAGGTAGACGGTCACTTCCGGTTGAGAGTACGCTGTGCACGATTGGCTGCCACTTCTCACCGGTGTGTGTAAATGGAGTGTGTTGATTGTAAAGCGCCCCTGGGTATCTAGAAAGGCGCTACATAAGTGTAACATTCATTCATTCATTCATCTTCAAATAATACTGATAGATTTGTGTGAGTTTGATCTGTCTTGCTTTTTAAATAGCAAAGAAAATATGGATTAAAAACGTTCAGACTGTAATCACTCTATAAACTTTATGTCTATTTAGAGGAAGAGCTTGTAATACAGAGGTTATGAATCTGTTATGAATTTAACAGAAAGTTATTGTTGTGTGCACAGTGTCCTTTAGCAACTGACAAAAAAAAGATAATCTACATTTCTGCCATGTTATTGTAAACACACACTGGCAAAAGTGAGAATTACAGACTCAAACCTGTCGATGGAGAATGTAAATGCTCTGCAGAAGCAAATGTAGGCAGTCCCAGCTAGTGACTGAAAGGCTAGAGAGAGGAAATGTTAACAGAAGAAGGGTTTAGATGGGGCACCTGTAGTTCCTTGTTTTCTTTGGTTAGACGAAGTCTCTCTGTTCTCTCTGTGTCTAAAGCCTGGCTCAGGGCCTCTCCACGAAACCTCTCATCACTCAGCTCAGACCCCACAGCCGTTACCTGCACACACACACACACACACACACACACACACACGCACACACACACACACACACACACACACACACACACACTTTAGCCTTGCCATTACTGCAATTCATCACTGTCTCACCATGAGCACCGTCCATTCATCAGCATCACTGATATAAGCAGGATTACAGTGTTATGAGTTTATCTGAGCTTATGGTAATGCAGCTTTTTGATGAGATTTATTTAAGTGGATTTCATCAGTCATGTCAGACACAGAGGCCGACACCGGAGTGAGGTCAGATATCTGATGGAGATTTCTGTTGTTTAAAGGTCAGATGATTCTGGTACAATGATACAGCAACAACCACACACAAGCAAACACAAACACATACACACATATATGTTTTACTCCTGAACCACTACTGAATTTTATATTACTGCAGCCAAATAATGCTGCATCCACACCTGGTCCTAACTCTAACCATACTAGCCTTAAACACAGAACCTAAGCTTAACCCTATCCATGCCTGAACTTAACTCTAACTTAAAGCAAAAGAGGTTCATTTGTAGTGAAATGCATCTGTCCTGAGGGCCAGAAAATGTCCTCACATTGTCCCCTAATGTCCTTTTTTTTTAATAAGAGGACCTCTTGTACAAGAACACACACTCACACACACACCTTGGTTTCCAAGCTGTCTGCAGTCTGTCTTAATTCATTTCGCTCCTTCTCAGACTTCTCCAGTCGTCTCCTCAAAGCAGTGATCTCATCCTGCAAACACAGTTTCCCATTTTAAAGGTTTATTTAAGCTTTAATTATATATTGTTTCTAAGGATCAACTTAGGATGAGAAATACTTACATTAGTTATGAGCATGCACACATTCATGTCTCAATAGTTTACTGTCATGTGCACAATACAAACAAGCAGTTAGTTTGTTAATCCTCCATTCACCAATAATAACTTCCATGTCAGTAAACTGAAAATACACTTATGAGTAAACAAAACAAGTTGAGTTATGCAGATTAAAGGTGTATAACGTTACATGTGCAAATAGCAGCAGACAAAGTTAATTATTGCAGTGCATTATTGCAAATGAATGTAGCTGATAGCAGCAATAAATATGTATGTGTCTTTGTAGAGTTAAGAGTTAACATATGACCACAAACGTCAAATTAATTCAGTATTAAGTTTGTTCTTAGTGGAATAACATTCCGTCAATAAGTTACTTAGACCACAGCCTACTGTCAATAAAACACACTGTTTGAAGTAAGAACAGTTCACGTTTTTTTTTTTATTATGATCTTTTAATTGATTTTTTAAAAATACTGTGAGCACTTTGAAATTTGCTACAAATGAAAAGTGCATTATAAATCCAATGTATTATTATTAGTGTTTGATTATTAATTATAAAAATGTAATATATTGTATATATTGTAATATAACAATGTATATTATTATATTTTTTATATTAAAACAACACTTACACTTCATAATTGTGGTACAATCACTCCAACACATGGCCTCTTAAGGATTACTGCTTTATTATCTATTATATGAGACATTAATACCTCTTTTGCTCGGAGCCTGTGGTCATCCCTGTTGACATCCAGTAGGGGACGCACTTTGCATAGTAGTTTCCACCAAGTCCAGCTGGTCACTGTGGAGAGTGTGCGCAGATTTCTTTGGATACAGCTCACTGCCATCTGCTGCACCTGATCTCAGAACAGCCAAACACAGCTATTCAGACTAATTACACTCAGCACAAGGACCATGGACATTTATCTTAAATCAACTGTCCCTCTTATGTTATCGTAAAACATAAGCATAACAAAAGAGATTTTATTTGGAAAACCTAGAGCATTAGCATTGTGTGCTAACAGCGCTGGCACAAAGGTGCCTTATCATGAGCGCAGATTCAGTAATGTTCTTAAAATGCCTGCTGTGTTAAAAGACTAAAACTCATCATGTATGTCAGCATGATATGAACGAAATATCATAACAATTGCAAATCCATCTGCATACTGCAGCCAAAAGGAATACCAGTATTGCAAAAGATAATATTGAAAGGTAATGATCATGAAGAAATGACGTATTTGGGCAGCCTTAGTCCTAGTGTACTTAATGTATAAGAATGTAATGTATAAGGATTCATATAATAGTACCTGATTTGAGAATTTACTGCATATAATAAAGTAAAATTTATAGTGGGATACCAAATATCCATTTATAGCATCTTTCCAACCTAAACTGTGTTTGATGAGACTGTAGCAAGCATGAATGACCAAGGACAGTAATTTTCTGAACTTAAAACCTGTTGGCTTGAAAAACAGAACTATCAGCTAGCAGAACTAGCAGTCATAGTACTTTCACAACATCCACTGATGCTAAGCAGGTTAGGTCTGGTTAGTACTTTGATGGGAGTAGGAACATCATATATGGCTGCTGGAAGTGGTGTTGGTAAGGACCACAGGAGGTGCTATTCTTATGTTCTGTGTGAATTCAAATGCCCCAGTGCAGTGACAGGGATTGCAAAAGCAGATATCCTCCAAAATGTTAACTTTACAGAAGAAAGAAAAAAACTTACTTTGCTTCTAATGGAAGAAAAATGTCTAAGTCATTTATTTTGTTCTAGTCATCATGAAAGTTATACATAATATAGCCAGATACAGGCATTGTCAGTGATAGACATGGCCAAATAGTCTATAATAATTAATATGGTAGACAGAGATTGGCTGGAGAATGTTTTAGCATCTGTGCTTTATCCTCATCATTAACCATCACAGTCTCTGCTGAATTTGTGGATGTGGTCTCACCTTCATATGACGATACCTCTGCCGGCCCAAGTGTCCCAAACAAGCAGCCTGCATCTGCACTAGCCAGCTGCTGACCAATCCATCCCTCTGCACATCCATAGACTTCAACACACCACGTTTCATAAATACCTAAAACATCACAAAAATACACAGAATCATGACCAGACTTATCAATGCATCCCCAACCAGAACACTCCTGAGGTCCATTTGTGTTAATGCAGAATCTCACCCTGCCTGCACCCAAAACAATGCTCTTCTTGTCCAGATCAAGTTCGATCAATAATTCCTCCACTGCCTGAAAACAAGAGATAATCAGGGGCCCATTGAACTGAGTGCTCTTTTGTGCTGGTAACTTTCACATCAATAAGGGCAAATCAATAACCACACTGGTTGACAAAAAGCAACTTAAGCAACATAGATGTATCATTAAATCACACTGCAAGCTGATGTGTGCACTTGATTCTGGACCTTTCTGTCATCTGGTGTGATGAAAACTGAGCCATAGCGTTTCATCACAGGAGGAGACAGGGCCTGGTAGCGGCAGCGGAAATCACTCAGAGACATATTCTCTGGGTAGCCTAGGAAAGAGATGAATGTGATAGAGAACAATGACCACAAACAAACATCACATGACCTAAAGACTGTTGTCTGTTTACTGTTTATCCTTGAACTGCATGACAGTGTAATGGCTTGTCATTATGTGAGCTATAGTTGGGTGTATGAGAGACAAATTTGCATGCAAAATGTGAAAACAAGGTCACAATGACCACCTACTAAGAAAATGGAGAGCATTTGATTGGTTTTTACTGAAGCTACATGTTTAATTCTTTTTCAAATGGAAGGAAAAATTCAAGCCATTTTTGATACTCAATTTAATGTTGTTTTAAAAAAGAACATATTATCATTGCATTTAGGCATGCGTATATGTATGTATTACCCCAAGCCCTGACACTACATAAAAACAGGTGTGTGTGTGTGTGTGTGTGTGTGCTTGTGAGACCTGTGCGGTACAGCTGCAGAGCGGGCAGCAGGTGGGTAGAGTGCAGCTGTACGCGCAGTGCAGGAACATCAAAGCCACCAACATCTGGTTTAGCACTGAGACACTGCAGAAAAACAGGCTGAGCACGACGAATCAGATTCACCAGAGCATCCTGGAGAGAAACAAAGAGAGTGAAGGAGACAGAAAAAGAAAGAAAGAGAGAGAGTGCGGGAGAGGAAGAAGGAGTCAGTGGGAAGAGATATAGAGAGAAAGAGAGATGGAGTGAGACGGAAGACAGAAAAAAGAGAAGACGTGATGAAAGGCAAAGCAAGAGAAAGGCAGGGAATGTGAAAAAAAAGAGAGAGATAGAATGAACAGCTCATAAAACTGATACAGAGCAGATGGCCATTTTCACTCCTGCTTTACTGATGAACAGAGACGTGATGTATGGTCAGCAGAACTCTATGATACATAAAGCCCGGTTTGGTTTAGTCCAGTTCTCACCGCGTGCAGTTTAACAGAGATGCAGTGTGAATGTCTCCTGAGGGCTGCCATGCCCACACTGAGTGTCTTCCGCACTGTCCCGCTCCGCTCCAGAGAGCGCTGAGAGCCTCCTTCAACACCGCCCACACCACGACACAGAGGGGGAACTGAGGCCCGTGGGGCAAACAGAGCCTTCACCACACCACTGAGTGACAGAGTGAGAGAGAGAGCGACTTCACTCATATTCACTGCATATTAATTTTCTGAATATTTGAATGAATAATGAAATACTTATAGATAATTAAAAATTGAGAAAGTGAATGAAATGATAATAAAAGCATCCAAAATGCATTGGAAAGGTACTGATTGCACTGCAAACTGAAAATGACAATATATTCTTTATTATTTATTAATGTATTGCTCCTGAACTACTTAATATACTTATTGAAACATTGAACGATACGTGTCACTGTCTAGTTCTTCGTATTTAAATATTCTAATTCTATATTATTTATTTAAATGAACAAACATGGTTAATGTGCCTGATAGGGGTAGTGATGCAGAATGTGGGAGCACACAGCTTTAATATAGTGTGATAGTGTATGTGGTGTAATTGCTCATACATAGAGGAGTTCTGCAGGATGGAGATGGCGTTGAGGGCAGAAGGGTTGTTTTGGACTAGACCAAACCAGCCAGATAGGTCATAACGAATTGGGTCAGAGCCCATTAGATGAGCAATCTCACAATGCAGAGGCTGTTCACACTGACGCACTAAAGGTAGAAAAAAGAGAATAATGTGTCAGACTAGACGGTTACTACTATAGAATGTTTAGTCCATGAAGTGAGAGAATCAATTGGGTATATTTTCAATTTTAAACATTTATGCTAGTGTACCATTGCTGTCATAACCAAACCATCAACAACTCGACAAAATTAAACAACAGTCTAAAATGTAATGTATACTAATGCAAGACTGCTTGTAATGATACATTTGTCGTAAAATGCTCATACAGTGTAAAGGAGAGCTGGAATTTTGAAGTGTTGTAAAACATAAAAAAACAACAGAAAACACAAGTCAGCAATTTCAGAACAACCTAAGCCTTACAAACAGTAACGGTAAGATGAACATTTGTCATCATACTGGTGCAGTGATGTAACTCAGTGTGGAGACAACTTGTAAATCTTTTAATCCATTCTGGTAGCTGCTGTGCGCATTTTAATGTTAGTACCTGTATCACTGAAATACTGGCATATCCTCTCCAGTACAGTGTTTTCAGTAGAGCTGGGAGTGACCACCTCTTCATCTAATACCCAGAGCAGCCCACGAGAGTCACCTTCTGGCCCTCGCACCTGAACATACACACACACACACATGTACACGTGTACACAGACAGACATTTTGTACAACAAACTTTGTTTGAATTACACTAAACACTAAAATGTAATGTAACATCATACTTAATATTGGGGAGTGTGATTTAACTGCCTCATTCATCAATTTACTACATATAGCATAGACAGCACCATATTAATGCAGTATATACCTCAGAAAACAAATATACCTCAGAAAGTGTTATAGCTACCTGAAGGCCAGGCTGGTCTATAGCATTCACTACCTCCCTTGGGCTATTCTCAGGAGCCTCAAAATCAACAGACACTCTTTCCTGCAGAGAAACACACACATACACACACACACTTACAATATTAGAACAATCAGTGACTCAGTATATTGACCTGCCTTCAGTTTATTGACCATGCCTTTACTTTACCTGTGCATATCTGTGGAGGGTGTTGGTGAAGGTGTGTGTGAAACAGTGTTCCAGCAACCTCTCCTGCAGGTAGTTGTGGCATAGCTCGGAGAAGCCTGCGGCTCGGTCCTCACCACTGTGTCTTGGGTTACGCAGACCTGGAGTGTCCACCACGATCACAGAGCCGAGCATTAACTGCTGAGAGCGAAGAGCTCTGTGGAGAAATATCAAAAATCAAGATGAGCTGTGAGAGCTACGGAAACTCTCCTATGCCAACTTACAGTTTGAAAAAAATAGTTTGGCAAAAACACAATTTCCCTTTCACACCACATGAGGTCAATCAGTCAAGACATTATGTGACTGCAGTTTGCACTGGAGCCATATGGCAGATGTAGCTTATATCTACCAAGCAGCATTGTGCAGACTGCATGCTTACATCATCACACACTTGCTTAAAATTGTGAATGGTTAACTCAAAAATCATATGTACACGATTTTGCTGTTATATTTTAGGACACATTTAAATTTAAACACACATAAATCCATCAATGGCAGTGATTTGCAAAAAAATATTTTTTTTATATAGTTCACAGTCAGACTACACATTGTACCACATGAACTACTTAACTAAGGTCGGGATGTGGTTTTGGTCTGGAGACATTTTTTGGGGATGCATTTTGAAGAGGTATTTTAGTTTGATTGATTTCTGGTGTTTATTAGCAACACCAGCCTCAGAGCTCCAGTTCTACACTAAAGAAGGAAATTTGGACTCCAATAATGCTTTGATGAATTTGAAAATTGGGTAAATATCATTTCTGGGTGAAACATTCATTTAAATAATCTCAAATAAATTTGCTTGCGTGGTTTATGGCATTAGTCGATACACACTGCACATATATAAATGGGCACAGGTTCATTACTAGTGTTAGCTATATCACCCATTGCTAACCTGTACATTTAAGGCAAGACGCATGAGTGTATGCATTTGTGTGTGTGTGTACCTGTTAATTAGAGATACAACTGCAGTGAACAGTTCCTCATAGAGACCAGACGCCATGCCATCAACACACTGAGTTGCACTCAACTTAGGCCCTAAAACATAGCAGACAGCAACTATTTACATAATATCTACACTGACTAGCCTAGACTACACCAAACTTAGATTTAGTACCTGTGTTACTTTACCTGTTCATCAAATATTATTCATTATTATTGATTATTACAGTATATTATCAAGTGTTCAATTATGAACAAAACATGTTTTTTTCATAATTACATTTAACTAACACTGATCGGACCACTCTATCATATTATGTTAATATTGACTCAAGACTTTGTCAACTGACCTTCCTCTTGTTCATCAGTCATGTGGCGCTCTCTGGCACCCCCTGTGGCTCTCTGCAGTAACTGCCGTAGGTGATGTTTGAAGACAGCTGTGTGGAGCTCCTCTCCTTCACAGCCGAGAACAGCACTGGTAACCTGTGCACTGTCGAAACTCATGAACTGCTTTCGTCCAACTGGAGCACAGGAGGAGAGGAGAGGCAGGCAGATTAAGTTCTGGCATATATTCAAAAACCTTATTTGAGATCAGCATTGTTTCTCCTAAAGATTCAGCATAAAAAAACTAAATAAATAGAGAAAAACATATTGAGACATATTGAGTAAAGCATACTCACCTTTACATACCCCTGCTACGCCCAGGTGGTATATTCCAGCCAGAACATGCCAAATGGCCCGCTGCTCATCTGCGGAGAACCCAAGAGTGTTCATGGCTGCCAAGAGTCTTCCAAAATCTACTGTAGCTCTCTGCTTCTCATCTACCTGTGGAAAGAAAAGAATGGGAGCATTACAGGAGGATAAACACCTTTCTAGTGAAATTGAACCAAAACTTTTGATCATATAGCTCAAATTCTCTGCACTGACTGCCTGAATATAAATTACTTCTCCTGTCATAGAATCACTAAAATGATTACCACACATAGCCTCTAAACATACCTTACCTACACATAGCCTCAGACACACCCAAAAAAATAAATAGTTGGGATAGTATTGAAAATGCAACTTAAAAAATTAACCCAGAGTTTCTTACATTTACTTTGACTTTTAGTTCACTGCAGACAGTATTTAATGTCTGGTCAACTGTTCATTAATATACATCAATCCCGGCATTTCATGAATGCAACACATTAAAAAATTGGGGCAGTAAAGCATTTACCACTTTGTAATGTTGTCATTCCTTCACACATAACTTAAAAGATGTTCTGGCACTGAGGGCAGCAGGTGTTATTTTCAGTGTTGGGAATAACGGCGTTAAAAATAACGGCGTTACGTAACGACGTCATTTTGTCAGTAACGGGATAAAATAATTTATTACTTTTCCTGTCGTTAATTACGCCGTTGACGTTACTGGTCATTAAAAGCGGTCCGTTACTATATATTGATATGCTAACAGTAATCCGAGCGGACCTCTGCTCAGGCTAGTGAGG